>CAKNXH010000748.1:3333-19587 GCA_932178445.1 Andricus quercusramuli | reverse complement strand
AGACTCATTTTTGGCAAAACAGTCGTATTTTTAATTTAAAACAAATTCCAAAGGAGATGAATTTTCATCAACAAAAAAAACGAATTTCCAACAAAATGATTAAATTTCAACAAAAGAGATGAATCTTGAGCCAAACAAATGAGTTTTTAACAACGCAGTTCAACTTTTAACCAAAAAAATTTGTAAATTTAAATAAAAAATAGTTGAATGCAACAAAAAGATAAATTTTCAACCAAAGAGTTAAATTTTCTATAGAAAAAGACGAATTTTCCACAAAATACCGAAATTTCCACCAAACAGTTGAATTTTCAACTAAAAAAAATCAATTTTCAACCATGAAAATTAATTTTCTACTAAAAAATTATTTTTTACTCAAATACTGGACATTTTAAATTTTTTTAATTTTTGTTTTTGAAAATTCATCTCTTTTGGAATTTTTTTTTAAATTGAAAATACGACTGTTTTGCCAAAAATTAGTCTTTTTTGTTTGAAGATTCAACCTTTTTAAAACAAAAATGAATTTTTATCATGTTTTTTTTTTAACCAAAAAAGATTAACTTAAAACAAAAATGTTGAATCTTCAACCAAAAAATACTAATTTTTGGCAAAACAGTCGTATTTTGAATTTAAAAAAAAATGCTCAAGATTCATCTCTTTTGTTGAAATTTAATCATTTTGTTGGAAATTTGTTTTTTTTTTGTTGTTGAAAATTGATCTCTTTTGGAATTTTTTTTTAAATTAAAAATACGACTGTTTTGCCAAAAATGAGTCTTTTTTGGTTGAAGATTCAACATTTTTGTTTTAAGTTAATCTTTTTTGGTTAAAAAAAAACATGATAAAAATTAATAGTTTTGGTTTGAGATTCACCTACTAGATTCTGCTTGTTTGAAAATTTAACTATTTTGTGCAAAATAATTTTGTTTGTGAATAAATTTTTTGACTGAAAATTCAAGTTTTTGGTTGAAAGTACAAATGTTTTTAATTGAAGTTTAACCTTTTTTGTTTTAAAATGTGACTGATTGAAAATTCATCTTTGTTGGTAGAAAATTAATCTTCTTTCTTGAAAATTCCAGTATTTGAGTAAAAAATAATTTTTTAGTAGAAAATTAATTTTCTTGGTGGAAAATTCATCTTTTTGGTTGATAATTTAACTGTTTTGTTAAAATTTCATTTTATTTAGTGGAACTTTTTTATTCTAAGTTACAAATTTTTTTACTTGTACGTTAAGAAATTATAATTATTTTTTTATCTAGAATTATTATCAATTTAGAATTAAGAAAATCACATTCGTGAAAAGTGAACTCTGCATTTAATATGTAAAAATGTATTATAATGGATTTTAAAATTGTTTATGTTTTTAATAGATTATCAGAAAATAAAAATTCAGACAGGTAAATGCACGCTTTGTGCGTGTGTATTAAAATAAATAAGAAATTCCTTCGGAACCTGATGAGCAGTTGATTAGAAATGGTAATTGACATTGCTTTTGCAATATTAATATAATATGCAATTTGCTCACATTACAGTAAGCAATTACTTTCTTTGGGAAAATTCATAGTAATTTGTTCGACTTTGATGTCTTCAAAGTTCGATCACCCGTGAAATTCCCTCATTCTTGTCTCTCCAACAGATCGCATGCAGTTCTGCACTTTCTCCTCCTAGTTGCTCTACGCAAATGCCAACTTTAGCGCAACCAATGAAAATTCGATGTAAGATTCTCCACTCTCTAAATCTGAATTAGTAGAAAATTACTAATTGCTAGCAGTTTTATCACTAAAAAATTCTTCTTGGGGAATTTCCCCCAAAATTTAATTAATTTCCCCACATTTTGGGGAATTTTCCTCAAAGTTTAGTACGGAAAATTGGTTAATTGAAAAAGATTTCCAAACACTTCAAAAGATTTCTAAAAATGTTGAAAAAGAAGATTAATTTTCTACCAACAAAGATGAATTTTTAATCAAATAGTCACATTTTAGAACAAAAAAGGATCAACTGCAATTAAAAACATTTGTACTTTCAACCAAAACATGAATTTAAAGACAAAAAATTTATTTAAAAAAAAATATATTATTTTGAACAAAATAGTTAAATTTTCAAACAAAAAAAAATGTTGAATCTTCAACCAAAAAAGACTAATTTTATGTAGAACAGTTGTATTTTTTATAAAAAAAAAAAAATTCTAAAAAAAAACTGATTTCCAACAAAATGACTAAATTTCAAGAAAAGATATGAATCTTAAACCAAAGAAATAAATTTTAAACAAAGTAGTTCAACTTTCAACCAAAAAAATTTTTTATTTGAAATAAAAAATAGTTGAGTGCAACAAAAAGAAGAATTTTCAACCAAGAAGTTAAATTTTCTACAGAAAAAGACAAATTTTCCACAAAATACAGAAATTTCAACCAAATAGTCGAATTTCAACTAAAAAAGATCAATTTTCAACCAAGAATGGAATAATAAATTGTTGGGTTATAAAAATAATTTTCAACCAAATGGTTGAATTTTCAACTAAAATGATAAATTTTTTATTTAAAATAGAATAGTTAAATTTTCAGTTAAAAAACTGGGTTGAACTAAATTGAGTTTAACAAAACCGTTAAGTTTTTCACCCAGGAAATGAATTTTCAACCAAAAGGATAAATTTTCAAAAAATAAGATTAATTAATTAATTAATTAATAATAATAATTAATTAATTAATTTTCTGCCAAAAAGATCATTTTTACCAAAATATATGCATTTTCAATAAAATCGTTAAATTTTTAACCAACGATATAAAGTTTCAACAAAAGTGATGAATTTTCAATTTAAAAAAATTACTTCTTATACAAATAATTCTATTTTCAACCTCGTTTCCGACCAAAAAGATGAATTTTCAACAAAGAAGATTAACTGTAATAAATAAATTTTAATAAAATAAACATGTTTACATCCGAAAAGATAAAGTTTCAACTAATAAAACTACTTTTCTACCAAAAAAAATACCAAATTTTAAGAGAATACAAAAATTTTCAACCAAATAGTTGAATTTTAAAATATAAAAATTTATTTTTAAGTAAAAATAAAATGATTTTTTTTAGTCAAACAAAAATTAATTTTGAACCAAAAAAATTAATTCTTACCCAAATAATATAATTCTCAACCAAAAAGATAACTTTTGATCAAAAAATGGAATAGTTAAAATTTCATTAACAGAATTAATTTTCAATATAAAAACCAAATTGCCAGCAAAAGAATGAATTTCCAAGAAAGAAGATTAATTTTCTACCAAAAAGGTGAATTTTCAATAAAAAATGGATTAGTTATATTTTCAATTTGAACAATTAATTTTTATCAATAAAAAACAAATTTTCAATGAAACAGTTCGATTTTTAACTAAAGAAATGAATTTTCAACCCAGAAAATAAAGTTCCAACTAATGAGATTATTTTTTTTAATAAATAAAAGACAAAATTTCAACAAAATACATAATTTTCATCTAAAAAAGTTAATTTTTCATCAAAAAATAAAATAGTTAAATTTTCAGTAGGAAAAATTAATTTTCCACCAAATAAAATAAAATTTTAATAAAAGTGTTAATAAATTCTATTAAAGAAATTAACGTTTACCCAAATAGTAGAATTTTCAACCAACATTATAAATTTATTAATTGATGTTATTTTGTCGATTAGGCTGTTAAAATTTCATTAAAAAAATTAACATAAAGAAAAAACAAATATTCAACAAAATAGTTGAATTTTCCATCAAAAAAATGAATTTTCAAGCAAATAGATAAATTTTCAAAAAATAAGATTAATTTTCAACCAAAAAATATGACTTTTCAACAAAATAATTCAATTATCCACCAAATATTATAATTTTTCACCAAAAGAGATGCATTCTGAACCAAAATATAATTATTAAGATAATTAAAAGAATTAACTTTCCACGAAAAAAAGACTTTTCAATAAAATATTTGAATTTTCAACAAATAAATTCAATTTTCCACGAAATAGTACAATTTTTAACCAAAAGAAATAAATCCTTGACTAAAAATATCATACTTTTCATTTAAAAGGAATTAACTTTCACACATAAAAGACGAATCTTTAATCGAAAATATTCAAAACAGTTGAATTTTGGACCAAAAAATATTACTTTTGAACTTGTTGAATTTTCAACAAAATGATTAAATTTGCACCAAATATTAAAATTTTCAACCAAAAAATTTAATTTTTAACTAAATAGCTGATTTTTTAAGCTAAGAATTTTCAAACAAAAACTGAATAGTTAAATCTGCATTTGAAAAAATTCATTTTCAACAAAAAAGACGAATTTTCAAAAAAATAATTACATTTTCAACCAAAGAAATCTTCAACTAATAAAATTAATTTCCAATGAAATAATTAAATTTTCAACAAAAAAATTGAATTTTGAAGACAAAAAGACGAATTTTCTACAAAAGAGTTGAATTTTTAACAAAAAACGTAATTTTCAACAAAACAGTTAGATGTTAAATTAAAAACGATCAATTTTCAACGAAAAATGAGATAGTTGAATTTGCATTTAAGAAAGTCGATTTTCAGATAAAACACCAATATTTTGAAATCCCGTGAATTATCTCGAAATTTTTAACGTTTCTTAAAATATCTTCAAAATTTTTGAAAACTTTGAAATCCCTGAAAACCTTGAAATCTTTTGACATTTCAAGTTTTGAAATTAAGGATGTTATTTTAGCCAATCAGCAAAGAAGTATAAAAGTATGTTTGAAGGCAAAGCGAAAAAAGATTTGCATTAGTAACCAATTTGAGAAAATAGTAGCATTAGTGTAATTTTTTTAAGTTTGGAGACATGACGCAACCTGATTTAACTAATGCGCTGTTAAACTCGAGCTTTTTGTCACGCTTGACTGAGCATCGCATCCCGCGCTCCTCTCATCACAAATCCGCCGCGGAATCAATTCTCGAAACGCACTAAATCCGGACTGCTGAAATCCAAGTTCCAGTGTGTTAAAAAAATAATCCAATCGTTAGAAAAAATTGTCAATATTGGTGTGACAATAGTGTGGTAATGGGAGGAGAGGGGGCTGGGTCAGAGAAAATTTTACGGTATCTTTCATGGGGGGAAGGGAAGTTTGAAATTTCAGAAAAAAAGCCTCAGACAATTCGTGGATTACCTGAATCTTAAGGCTCCTTATCAGAATGGGTAATCGGTTCTGAATTTTGAGGCCACACGGTTGAATATTTTTGTCTAATTTTCTGCATACGTCATCCACATGGTAATATCTCGGAGCACACAGAGCCGGTTATTCGAAAAAATGTTCATGTTTTATTTAATAATCATAAACAAAAGTACAATAGCAGTGACGCTCAGTGATCGCTGTCTGTATTTTCGAATCGTGCTCTGAAACCCTTGTCAAACGAGAGGGGTCAGACACCCCGCAGCGAGTCAAATGATCTGAAACGAATAACTCAAAGGGTCATTCGTTCCAGGACATTAGAAACCTAAATATAGATGCGTCTTCAAAAAGACAAGTAGATGGTTGTTGCAGATCAGGAAAAACCTTAAGGATCTTTATCAGAATGGGTGAAAGGTTCTGAATTTTGAGGTCGCACAGTTGAATATTTTTGTCTAAGTTTTTGCATACTTCATCTACATAGTAATATTTCCAAGTACACATAGCCGGTTTTTTTAAATGTTTATATTTTGTTTAATAATCGAAAACAAAAGTGCAATAGCAGTGACGCTCAGTGTTAGGGGTCGTGCATAAATTACGTAACACTTTTTGGAGGGAGGGGGGGTCTACCTTAATGTTACATAATGGTGAAAAACTACAGGGAAAAGTCGGAAAAAGCGTTACATAGGGGGGGGGGGGGGGGTCAAAATTGTCGGAAAATTGTGTTACGTAATTTATGCACGACCCCTTAGCAGTCTCTCTATTTTCAAATCGTGATCTTGGGTTAAACGAGAGGAGATAGATACCCCGCAGCGAGTCAAATGATCTGGAACGAATAACTCAAAGGGTCATTCGTTCCAGAGCATTACAGACCTAAATATAGATGCGTCTTCAAAGAAACAAATAGAGGGTTGTTGCAGATCAGGAAAAACCTTAAGGCTCTTTGTCAGAATGGGTAATCGGTTCTGAATTGTGAGACCACAGTGTTGAATATTTTCGTCTAATTTTTTGCATACGTCATTTACATAGTATTATCTCGAAGTACACAGAGCCAGTTTTTTTAAAAAAAGGTTCATATTTTGTTTAATAATGAAAAACGAAAGTAAAATAGCAGTGACGCTCAGTGTTAGCTGTCTCTGTATTTTCGAATCGTGCTCTTGGACCCTTGTCAAACGAGGGGAGGCAGACACCCCGCAGCGAGTCGAAGGATCTGCACCGATTGACCCTGTCATTGCCATGAGATTTTCGTTCCAGATACTTTGATTCGCTGCGGGGTGTCTGCCTCCTTTCGTTAGACAAGAGTCCGATAGCAAGATTCGAAAATGCAGAGAGAGAGAGAGAGAGAGAGAGAGCTAAAACTGAGTGTCACTGCTACTATACTTTTGTTTTCGATTATCAAACAAAATATAAACATTTTTTCCAAAAACCAGCTCTGTGTACTTCGAGTTATAACTATGCAGATGACGTATGCAAAAAATGAGACAAAAATATTCAACCGTGTGGCCTCAAAATTCAGAACCGTTAACCCATTCTGATAAAGAGCCTTAAGGTTTTTCCTGATCAGTAACAACTCTCTATTTGTGTTTTTGAAGACGCATCTATATTTAGGCCTGTAATAGCTGTGAGTAATTGTCATTCCCATTGTGAAGTAATGTGCAACAGAAGGGACGCACTTAGTGCCATATCGCCTACCTTGGTCGCTCTTAAGCATTTAAGTGTTTCAGTCAAGTGTCATAACTCGCCACTTCCGGTCGAACGACCAAGGATCTAAGGGCAATATCAAGACTTTTATTTCATATGGTCAAGACGATTCTCATGTTTTCACACATTTTTCTCCTCTTCTTTCCTCTTTTCTATATCAAGCAATTTTGAAAAGTCGACAAACACATCTCGATTACTTCAGATTACCTTGGATTACCTCTGTATACAAAATTGCTCTGAATTACCTCAATATTACTCCGGATTGAATAGGATTACTCTGGATTACATAAAAGAGATGAATCCTCAACGAAAAATGTAATAATTGATATTTAGACCACAAGAGATTTTAATGTTAAATAAGAAACAGTTGAAGTCAAACAAGATACTTTTTAACAAAATTATTTAATTTTCAGTACAGTAGATTATTTTCAAACAATAGTTCATTTTTCAATAAAGTATTTGAATTTTCAACCAAGAACAATTTTCTACTGAAAAAGAAATTTTTTCAACGTAATTCATAAATTTTCGACCAAATAGTGGAATTTTCAACTAAAAAAGTTAAATTTTTGATAATAAATGGAATAGTTTCAGTTTCTGTTAAAAAAATTAATTATCAACCAAAAAGATGAATTTTCAACCTAATAGTTGACTTTTCTATAAAACAAGATACTTTTTAACAAAATTGTTTAATTTTCATCAAAGTAGATTATTTTTAACCAAAAACATGCATTTTTAACCAAGAACATTAATTTTTTACCGACAAATACACATTTTCAAACAATAGTTGAATTTTCAACTAAAAAAGGTAAATTTTGAAATCAAAAATGGGAAAATCATATTGTCAGTTCCATAAATTGAATTTTTACTAAAAAAACTAATTGTTAACAAACTAATTAAATTTTCAACAAATAAGATCAATTTTCAAATAAAACTATGCATCTCTATTACAAAAATTTAGAATTTTCAACCAAGAAGAATAATTTTCTACTAAAAAGGAACATTTTTGACCAAAATACATAAATATTTGGCCACATAGTTGAATTTTCAATGAAAAAGATAAATTTAGGATAATAAATGGAATAGTTAAATATTCAGTTGAATGCAGTAGTTGGATTCTCAGTTAAAAATTCATTTTTGACCAAAAATTCACAATTTTCAACAAAACAGTTAAATTTTCAACTGAATTTTAAAATAAAATTATGAATTTTCAACGAAAAAAGTGAATTTTTAACTACAAAAAATAAATTTTCAAACAAAAGCATGGAATCTCGACCAGGAAGATAAAATTTCTATTAAAAAAGAAAATAAAAATTTCAACAAAATAAATGTTCAACTACAAACCTAATGAAAATTAATTTTCAGCCAAAAAATTAATTTTCAACAAAGTAGTTCAACTTTAAACTAACAACAATAATTCTCTAACAAGAAAATACTTACATTTTCAACCGTTGAATTTTCAACAAAAATGTTAAATAATTTTTTTTTTGCTTTTTTCATAATTATTAAAATTTAGGATCAGAGCCGCATTTCTTAGTGCTTCTTATTTATTATCTCAAATTTTCAACTCGATGTGGCTATTCGTGTGAACATAAGTTTACAAATAAAAAAAGTGTCGGTAAGGTAGGAATCCGGTCCCGTGACCCACCCGTCAAATGGCCTTAAAACAATAAATTTTCAACCTAAAAAAAACGAAGTTTCAACCAAATAGTTCAATTTTTGAACAAGAAGATTATTGTTCAACCGAAAAGACAAATTTTTAACGAAATAAATGCATTTTTAACTAAAAAAGATAGACTTAGAATCACACATGGAGTAGATAAACTTTCAGTTTGAAAAATAATAATTTTTAAAAAAGAAAAACAAATTTTTAACAAAAAAGTTAAATTTTTCGCCAAAATAGTTCAATTTTTAATCAAAAAGATCAATTTTCTACCTAAAAAGATGAATTTTCTACAATATACGTGAATTTTTAACGAAGCAGTTCAATTTTTAACTAATTAAATTTTTAACCAAATAATTGAACTTTTAACTAAAAAAGATATATTTCCCACAAAAAATTGACTAGTTAAAAAATATTTTTCAATCAAAAAACAAGGATTTTCTACAAAACAGTTGAATTTATAACGAAATGGATTAATTTTTGACCAAAAAAGACAATTCTTTGACAAAATACATGCAATTTAAACCAAATAATTTATTTTCAACAAAATTATTCAGTTTTAAACCAAAAAGATGAATTTTCAAGCAAGAATCTTATTTTTTAACCGAAAAAATAAGTTTTTAACAAAATCGTTCTATTTTGAACTGAAATCAAGAATCTTCAACGGCAAAAATGAAATTTTAAGAAAATAGTTATACTTTCAATGAAGTAGTTCAATTTTCAACTAAAAATGGGATAGTTAAATTTACAGTTAAAAAAATTATATTTGTACCGAAAAAAGCGAATTTTCAACAATAAAGTTAAATTTTCAACCAGACATGAACTTTCTACTGAAATAATTGTAATGACGAATTTTAAACAAAATAAATGAATTGTCAACTTAAAAAGATCAATATTTTACTGAGAATACAATAGTCAAATGTTCAATTAAGAAAATTAATTTTCGAAAAAAAAAAATTCTCAACGAAAAATATAATAGTTGGATTTCAATCAAAAAGGATCACTTCGTAACAAAATATTTTAAACCAAAAGACATCAATTTTTAATGCAAAAGGATGAATTTTAGACCAAAAACGATGACTTTTTAATAAAATATTAATTTTCTTATTGGGTTCTATTAAGAATGCAGTTCGCATTCACAGTAGAAAAAAAGTAACCAAAAAGAAAGATTTTTTACCAAAAAATACAAATTTTCTACCAAAATTGTGAATCTTCAAGAAAAAAATGTATGTTTAAGAAAGTAGTTCAAGTTTTAACGAAATGTTTGAATTTTTTTGACTAAAAAAGATGAATTGTTGACGAAAAATAGTTGATGTAATAACCAAATAAGATTTTAATTTATCATAAAAAAAGTAGAATTCATTAAAAAAAGACGATTTTTCAACAAAATAGGTTATTTTTCAACCAAATTGTTGAGTTTTTAGGCCAAAAAGGACAAAGAAGTTATCTGTTGACCAAATAGTTGAATTTTCTACCAAAAAAGACAAATTTTCACCTAAAATTATGAAATTTCAACAACAAAAAAATGAAGTTTAAAAAAAATCGTTCAACTTTTAACCGAATTTAAACCAAAGAAGATAAACTGTCATCGAAAAATATAATACATAGTTTGATATTTTAACTAAATTTCAATTTCGATCAGGATTCATAATTTTAAATAATTCACAATTTTTTTTATTCATAATGATTCAAATGTTGGCCCTTTTTATGCATTTTACACACTATATAATAATTATTTTATTTATTGTTATTCCCTATTCTCCCCGGCTCTAAAGTACCAAATTTACTGAAAAAGTTTGAATTTTTACATTTTCACAAGATATTTTTACATAATACGATTAGTGAATTAATTCATATAATAATTTCGGGCAAAAAATGTAACCAAGAGTAACCTTTTCATAAAATTAGTAACTTCTTTGTAACCGCGGATCAAAAGAGTAATAGAATTACTAAAAAGTAACCCGTTCCGAGCCCTGCATTCATTAAAATTTGATAAAATAGCAATATGTAAATAGGAACAAGAATGAATCATAAATGTTACATGATTTTTTTTTTTTTAACAAACATACAGTTGAACTGTACAGTGTTGGTCATTCCTGGTTTAAACAAAATATGCACATGGCAAATATTTTATTTGTGTCAGAGTGAGTCACATATTGATATTACGGTTTCCAATACTGTATACCACATGGGTTGAAACATCTGATTAAAAAACACAGTGATTTGATTATTGGACCATAAATTTAATTAATTTAGGGAATGGATAGAGAGCCTCATTTTATGCGAAGCGCATAATCGCATAATGTCTCAGAATTAAATATTACTCGAAATCTTTGCGATTTATGAAGTTTCTCCATTAAATCAGGGTGTCTAGTGATCAGGCAATTTGAAATTCCCGGTTTTTTCCAGATTTTTTCCCGGTCAAAGAGTATCCCCTGACCAAGTTTTAGATGTCTTTTTGTGATTTTTAAAAGTCAACGTATACATAGGTCAAACCATCAAAAACTAAAATTTAATAATTGTGAATTCTCTCTTGTTAAAGCTCCTTCGGCTTTAACGCACACATTCTCATTACGAGTCTCATGAGAAAAAAATGTTAATAGCAAGTTTTCAGATCTAGTTTGGAAACAATTTTGTTATCAAAACACTTTATTGTACCTTGCGTCTTTTTGTCAAAAATTTCAATTTGTTTATTTGTAATTTTATTCTTCATGATTAAACAAAAAGCTACGCGTCTTATCGAAAAATGATTAATAACAAATTTGTAGCTCTTTTTTGGGTGAACAACTTTGGTCTATTTATTTTTTTCGTGGATTGTACCATTTTTCGCGAGGACAAATCGTTAGAATTTTCGGGTACTACGCATAGCCGTACATAGAATTTTGAAATCTTGAAAAAATGGTCTCAAAAATGTTGAAAATGCTATAACTTTTTGAATTTTTATCCAAAAAAGCTGGCTAAAGAACTTGTCCTTTTCTTTCAGGTCTTAAAAAAGTGTGCCAAAGCTCAATCAAAACTGATCATTTTTTCGAAATTTATCGTGCCTACATACAGACAGACTCCACACTACATATTATTATTAGGAATTAAATATTTCATAACGGAAATTGATCTTATAACATGTAAAAATTTTAAATCCAAAAGAGGCAGTTATGAAAATAAGAAATATTAATGGATCCATGCGCACGCGCATATAATCAGTCGTGCGCTGTTGTATTGTACCGTACGGTAATGACGCGAGAAAAATGTAAAAGTTTAACCTATTTCAATATTTATAAAAAAATAACAAATTTTAATTATGAAAAGTCACCTACTTATGAAAGAAAACACCGCCAAGCAAGTAACAGAATGGTTTTTATAATTTTTTTTCACCCCGAAAATGGTTTTTAACACACGTACGGGAATGATGTTTTTGTTGTCAAGATTCACTTTTCAGTTTTAATATCGGATTCACAAAAAAGAGAGTTAATATTTTAAGCTCAAGTTTATAAAATCTTGTACTAAACGATACGCCTAATATTTCTGTATTTATTACTCAACTATAACTACAATTCTGCAATATTTTACTAGAAAAGAAGACGTACGATAATGCCATCTGAAATGGAAAAAATAGAGGGACTGACTTCAAGGCTTTTGCAATATTATTTATTTGCCTTAAAAAAATGTGCATGCATTAAATTTATGTTCATGTGAAGTTTACAAACTTGATACGTTAAGCGTTTTTCAGGTTACTGTCTAAAAAAAAGGAGAAAATCAGTGTATCCTTGTGCAAAGTCGGGCGCCGTACAGTAATGACGTTTCGGGTGTTCTTATATTAAATTAAAGTAAATAGGAACAGAAATGAAAAAAAAAGAACTGATCATTTTGTAGAGGATGATAATAAGTGTTTATTAAAATTTAAAACAAAATCAGCACGAGTTCCTAAGTTAATGTTATATTACGCTGGAACGCTGGACAAATATTTTTTTATGTAACAGGGAATTTCCGTAAGTAGTCATCATTTACACTTTACACAAAAAACTATAAATATTCAATTTTGTTTCAGGTTATTTTCTTACAAATTCATTTTGAACTTCAGTCACGTTCGCTCTCTTGATAAACGTCAAAACTGAAAAACAATTGAACTGCTTTCCATATTCTGCGTAGGACAGAAAATTTTGGTACGGAATTATTCTTTGACTCAGAGCAAAGAATGTTGGACATAGAACGGAAATTTTGGAAAGTAATTTTAATTCTAATTAAAAAGAAGGAAATTAAAAAAAAAGAATAAATTTAAAATTATAATTCTTTCACAAAATTCTCTGTTCCAAATAAAAACTGAAATTCTTATGACCAAAAATTTTTGGATGTTCCAACTCAGAATTATAATTCTTTTCCACAATTCCCTCCCACAAATCAGAAATCTTTTGAAATGTTCCGAAATCTTTGGAAACCTTTAGTATTTTAAAAACAAAAATAACGCTGTACTTATGTGGTAATCATACAATTACTGTTTAGTGTAACAAATGAGCATATATATGTATATATGCATATATATGTATATTTATATGCATATATGCATATGTATATTCATATATATACGTATATATGTGTGAATTTTGTGTAAACGAACCTACTGAGTATTATTACTTTATTTCATACTCTCCTGACAATATGCCTATACTTGTGGTACTCATAAAGTTATATTTCATTGCAACAAATGAGCATATATATGTATATATGTATACATATATGAATATGTAAATACATACATTCACATATATATGTGTAAATTTTGTGTGAACGACCCTACCGAGTAGTATGACTTCATTTTATGCTCATGAAAATACCGTGCGTACTTGTGGTAATCATACAATTACTTTTCAGTGTAACAAATGATCATATGTATGCATATATGTATATATGTACCTATATACGTATATATATGTATATTACGTAATAATTCCAGTTACCATTGGTCTGTTCGTGCATGCATGGGAGCTACGATTGAAAACATAATGTTTGCCGGCCCTGACCGTCTAGCGAAAGAGCAGTTTTATGATTCAATGCGTATAATTATAGGTTCATGTGGACGTAAACTACTTTCACGTTTAATAGTGCAAACTCTAATCACAACCCAGTTTCACAGAATTTTCAAAACAAATCGATAGACTAGCTGCAACTGCATGCTAAAAGAATTCTAATTATATCAATTTCAAATAATACAATTCATGCTATAAAAATTGAGTTATATGATTCTGCAAACAGCTATTATATGAGGATTTTTTGCCTTCATCAAAGTTTCCATAGTCAGGGTTATTGCTACAAAATCCAAATTTCGAAATTCCCTGATTTTTCTCTGATCAGTTTTTCATTTTCCCTGACCGTTATACATTTTCTTTTCATCAGGTTAAATTTTCAAAGTAAGAAATGAATTTTCAAGTAAATAGATAAATTATCTACCGAAAAAATATGAATTTTGAATGGAACAGTTAAATTTTCAGTTTATGAAATCAATTTTTGATAAAAAAAATTACAACAAAATACTTCAATTTTCGACAAAATAATGATGTTCCAAACAAAAAAATAAATAAATTGGTTAATCAAGATCAGAAAAGAATAAATTTCTTTCTGTTGATTTTATATTTTCCTCTATGATGAGTTTTGAGCTGATTAATTAAATATCGTGATAATGAAAAAAAACTAATCTGAAAAATTCGAAATTTTTACGAATTTTTCTCACAGTATTATCAGTAATACGAGGCCCTGTTACCGGATTTTTTAAAACATGTAGTGGTATTTAATTGATTTAATTCGATCCAATGTTTAAGAATTCTTAAAATTATTGAAGGATTCAATTTTTTGTTTAAAAGTAAATTTTGTTTTAAGCATTAGTTGGAAATTCGTTTTTTTCTTTGATGAAAATTAATTTTCATACTTGAAAATTTAAATATTCCGTTCTTGGTTGAAAATTTATCTTTTTTAGTTGAAATTTCAACTATTTGGTTTGAAAATTCGTCTTTTTTGGTAGAAAATGAATCTTCATCGTTGAAAATTCATCTTTTTCATAGAAACTTCAACTACTTGTTGGGAAATTTAACTATTTTATTGAAAGTTTTTTTTTTAATTGAAAATTTCACTATTTTGACAAAAATTCGTTTTTTTCTTTGATGAAAATTAGTTTTCATAGCTGAAAATTTAAATACTCCATTCTTGGTTGAAAATTTATCTTTTTTAGTTGAAAATTCAACTAATTGGTTGAGAATTCGTCTATTTTCGTAAAAAATTAATCTTCTTCGTTGAAAATTCATCTTTTTCGTTGAAACTTCAACTACTTGTTGGGAAATTTAACTACTTTATTGAAAGTTTTTTTTAAACTAGTTTTTTAAAATGGAAATTTAACTATTCTATTTTCCATTAAGAAAAATGTTTTGTAGTTGAAAATTCATGTTTTTTGTTCAGAATTAATCTTTTTTGTTGAAAATCCAACTAATTGGTGGAAAGTTGAACTAATTTTTTTTAATTCATTTTTTTCTTTTTGAAGATTCATTATTTTAGCTGAAAATTCATATTTTGGTTACAAATTAATTTTCATGACTGAAAATTTAACTATTTATTTCTTGGTTAAAAATTTCTGTTTTTAGTTGGAAATTACTTTTTTTTAGTAGAACATTTATCTTCTTGGTTGAGAATTAATGCTTTCGGTTGAAAATTAATTTTCTGTAGTTAAAAATACACTTTTTTGGTTGGAAATTCCTCATCTTATTCTAAAATTCGGTTGAAAATTTAACTATTTTATTGTAAAATTTTTACTTTTGGTTAAAAAATTCTTGGTTGAAAATTCATATTTTTTGTTAGAAATTCAGTCACTTAGTTGAAAGTTAAGAAATGATTTTTTTTAGATTCATCATTCTTGTTTAAGATGCATCTCTTTGATTGAAAAATAATTTAATAAAGTGAGAATTTAACTATTCCATTAATCGTTGAAATTTTTTTTCTTAGTTGCAAAATTTAATTACTTGGTTAAAGGTTGAACTACTTTTGTTAAAAATTATTTTTCTTTAAATTAAAGAAGAATTTGTTACAAAATTGAAAATTCAATTATTCCATTCCTAATTAAATATTTTTCTTTTGTAGTTGAAAATTCAACTATTTGGCTGAAAACTCATGCATTATGTTGTTGAAAGTTCGTCTTTTTAGTCGAAAAATTATCATCTCTTTAGTTGAAAATTTATTTATTTAGTTACAAATTTAATTCTTTTGTTGAAAATTTAACTATTTTTTCGAAAATCCAACTATTTTGTTAAAGAGTCATTTTTTTAGTTGAAAATTCATCTCTTTAGTTAACTATTTAATTGTTTTGTTGAAAATCCAACTATTTTGTTAATAAGAAATTCTTTTGGTTGAAAATTCATCACTTTAGTTGAAAATTTAATTATTTTGTTGAAAATCCAACTATTTTGTAGAAAAGTAATCTTTTCAGTTCAAAATTCATCTCTTTAGTTAAACATTTAATTATTTTTGAGAATTAAACTATTTTGATGAAAATTTAATTATTTTGTTGGAAATTTAATTATTTTCTTGAAAATTTAACTATTTTGTTAAGAAGTCTTCTTTTTAGTTAGAAATTCATCTCTTTAGTTGAACATTCAATTACTTTGTTGAAAATCGAAGTATTTTGTTAAAAAGACATTTTTTTTAAATTCAACTATTTCGTTGAAATTATAATCATTTTGTTGGAAATTTAACTATTTTGTTGAA
>CAKNXH010000747.1:57921-129605 GCA_932178445.1 Andricus quercusramuli | reverse complement strand
CATCCTCAAAGAGAGGATATTGACATCTATCGAGCCGGTATGGAGTGCAATAGTCGAACAACGTGGATGCAAGAGAGGGCTGGCAGGTTGCAGGGAGAACCTGTTAATAGACAGGTGTATTACCCAGGACTCGATCAGGTATCGACGCAATCTGTCCATGGCTTGGATTGATTACCGTAAGGCATTCGATAACACGAACCATGAGCTTCTTATCAAGCTCCTTGAGTGCATGGAGGTGCATCCAAAAATAGTGAGATGCATAGAAGAGCTTATGCTCTTGTGGCGGACAAGATTTGTCATAACATCTGACAAAAGACAAGTGACTACAAGCTTTGTCACATATAAGAGGGGGGTCTTTCAAGGAGACTCTCTAAGTCCGATACTTTTCTGCATTTCCCTCTTGCCTCTATCTATTGTGCTCCGAGGCAAAAGCTCTGGATACCTATGTGGCCCGCCGAGCAGAAGAGAATATAAGGTCAACCACCTTTTATACATGGACGACCTTAAACTCTTTGCTTCCTCAAAAAAGGACCTTAACATCCTTGTAGATGCGGTAAATAGGTATTCTAAAGCGATTGGCATGAGCTTCGGACTGGACAAGTGTGCCTGCGTCCACCTACACCAAGGAAGACTAGAAACTACATCATCCAGTGACGATCAGGATGTTCAACTCATAGGCGGAAATACCATTCAACATCTTGGTATTGGAGAAACATATACATATCTTGGAATACCGCAAGCGGAAACCCAAAATGTGCATAACTTGAAAACGGCCCTTGGAAAAAGGTATCGCCAAATTCTCAGAAAAATTTGGGCTTCCGAATTATCTGGAAAGAATAAGATCCAGGCGACCAATATGCTGGCCGTTCCTATACTGCTCTACACGTTTGGTGCAGTAAAATGGAACGTCGATGAGTTAAAACAACTTGATCGAAGCACACGCAAGATGATGACAATTCAACGAAGTCTTCATCCTAGATCTTCCGTACCTCGAATATATCTCCCTCGCGATAAAGGAGGTAGAGGATTGCTAAGCTTAGAGTGTCTTCATCGAAGAACAGTTCTAGCTACAGCCTGTTCAGTTCTAAAAAGCACGGATTCCCTTATGCGACTCGTACATCAACATGAAGTCGCCAATGCTGCGGTGTTTCTATACCATGCAGCAGATAGGGCCGCAGAGGAGCTTGACCTCCCATTTGATTCCAGCGACATTACACATGGCCTAGCATCACTAACACCTCTGGTGCTCAAAAGTCGTATACAGGAAGCAGAACATACGCTCCTACTAAGAGAACATGCTGAGAAACCCCTCCATGGTAAGTTCTACGGCATCCTACGTAGAGAAGAGCTCTCGATGGGTCTGTCCAACATGTTTTTCAAGTCTGCTGGATTGAGATCGGAGACCGAGGGATTTCTTTTTGCTTGTCAAGACGGCGTCATGGACACCTTAGTTTACCGCGAGCGCATAATGAATATACCTGTACGCGATACCAACTGCCGAGCGTGCAAGCTAGAGCCCGAAACACTTGGACATGTTCTCAGTGGATGCTCTAAATATGCACGCTACGCGTACATAGAGAGACACAATGCAGCTCTAAAAGTGATATATTACCATCTTAGGCATTTCTATGGTGTTGATCTATTGCCCGTCTTGCCATACGCCCAGGGGGAACTCGAGTCAGTCGTGGAGAATGATCAGTGTAAGATCTACTGGAATTTCTCATTCTCCACCACTCAACGTATCAGTGCTACGAAGCCTGACATTGTCCTCCAAGATCTGAAGAACAAGATCATTTATGTGATTGAATTCTCGGCACCAGCCGATGGTAATATCACGGCAAAGGAGGGAGAAAAACAGGCGAAATATCAAGCACTTCTTTTCGAGCTGAGTAGGCTGTACCAAGGCTACAAAGTCCATCTTATAATTCTCATAATCGGCTGCCTTGGAGGTATGAAAGCTTCATTTATTAGCCAACTCAACAAGATTCCAGCTTGCCAGCGTTCTCCTGGGATCACTCCATCTGGTCCGTCAACACTGTTCCTCTTAAATTCTACAAAGATTGGTAGCTCTAAAAAAGTATCCAGAGGTGAAACCTTCATCTCCAACTGTCTTGTCTGCCGCGTAAGGTCATCCGCGGCTAGAGACCTGACTCCAGGGAACAGTGTTGCCGATGTTATCACGCGTAAATTTCCCGCTCTTGCTTACCTTCTAGGACAGAAGGAGCAGAAGCGGATGACGTACACGTTCCAGTAGCTTTGGGATTGGTTTCTTTAAGGAATCATGATCGAAGCTTCCGGAGCCTACAACTTCTCCTAATATAATAATATAATATAATAATAAAATAATAATAATAATATATATATATATATATATATATAAATTGTCGCAATTATAATTGTGCGTTAAAATTTACGTGATAAGGTAACGCCATAATTGCAGTTTATTTTTTAGCGTTAGAAACTGAAAAAAACATAGTGGCTGTCATTGAAGGTCTGTTAGAGGCGCCTTCAAGCGCATCTACTCAGTTCTAGTCAGATACGCCTAAAATCGCCTTTAGCAGTCTTCAATAACAACCGCTAGGTTTTTTTTAAATTTCTAACGCTAAAAAATAAACTTATTGCAATTATATGGCATTACCTTCTAACGTAAATTTTAACGTACAATGATAATTGCAACAATTTATATATTTATTTTGTTTCTTTCATTCATTATAATTACAATATAATTACTCTAGGCTCACATTATATGGTTACGCTGTAGCGTAACTCTTGCGTTCAGCCGGTCCGCCAGGGCTAACCTACAATCAACTGTACTCACATTAAATTTCTACCATTCAGGGCAAATTTTGGAAAGAGTTCCACATGTACGTTGCACTTTGATCATGAAAAGCAATTCAATCGAGGAATTCTAGATTATTACTTCAATTGCAAATATTTGATAAGATTCAAAGATATAAGGGCTCGCGCATAAATTACGTAACACTTTTTAGGGGGGAGGGGGGTCTAGCTTAGTGTTACATAATGGTAAAAAACTACAGGGAAAAGTCGGAAAAAGCGTTACATGGGGGGGGGGGGTCAAAATTGTCGGGAAATTGCGTTACGTAATTTATGCACGACCTCTAAAAGCACTTTGAGTTTTCAAGCACGCTGCTAATAATACCGACCTGTATAATTATTATATTCAATATAAGGTGTACAGCTATTCATATTTTAATTTATATTAAATTTCAACTACCGTGTATGCAAATGACTTTATATACATTTGTATTAAATTAATTACACATTTTTCTAACAGCGCGTAGCGCCCTACTTGAGCAGTTATAGTTTTATGTAAAATTCCGTTATACCCCAGATAGCACAAAACCTCCTTAAAGATTTCATGAAATTTGCAATGTAAGGTTGAGAATATTGTATTGAAAGGTTAGAGCAAGGTTCGGCCAATCAAGAAGTGCGCAGTAGTTTTCTATGGGACCTATGGCTGCGTAGTAGTTATTTTGCCGCTCCTAGTATAATACCAGACACATGTATCATGATTATTTCTCATATTTATAAAAAAAAAAGAAAAACCAAAAAATAAAAATAAATTTTTCTTATTTTTTGGTTTTTAATTATTTCAAGAATATAAGAAATGACCATAATACGTGTGTCTGGTGATATAATAGGAGGGTTAAAAAAACTACGGCGCAGCCTTAGGTCCCATAGAAACCCAGTAAAAAAAACTAATTCGGGAGGATTGCTGTGAATTAACATGTTTAAATTTGCCCGAATTCTGCTTTCTGATTCGTTGAAACGAATTGGGTCAGAGCGAATTGAATGCGTGTCAATTTGCCTTAATTCGTGGTCGAGGTCATTTCGAAAAAAAAAAATAAAAATTGCGTGCCTTGAGACTCGAACCAGCGATCTCAAGTTTATAAAGTCCAGAGGGTGAGCACTGAGCTACGGGACTCATTGATATTTATTTTAAATGGATCCTTCATGCCTAGCGCGTTGATTATAGCTTACGAATTCGATTGAATATGCCAGTCTTTAACTGAATTCGCGCTGGCGAATTCTGGCGAACTGGGTCTTGACTTAAAATCTCGCGAATTAAAATGAATTGGACGACACTGAAAATAATTCGTGGTGACGCATTCAAATGAATTGGATCCCCTGAAAATTTTTTGCTGAATTCTGGCGAATAGGATATTTAAAGACTTAATTACTTTTCACGAATTTAAACGAATTCACCATCATCTTCAATTCGTGATTGTCGCAAAGCAAGATTCACGGGGGCTCCTGTCGAATTTGTCTAAATTCGTCCCAAATAGTTTCTTTTTACTGGGAAACTACTGCGCATCGAACGAGGCATCGAATTAAGCTAAATGAATCTTACAAACTGGCCTGAAACTTGCCGTGTAACATCCCGTCACAAGCGGACATTTTCTTGATTTACCGAACCTTGCCCTAACCTTTCAATGCAATAATTCCACCTTACAATGCAAGTTTCAGGAAATCTTCACGGAATTTTTTGTGCTATCTGGGACTAGTCAGTGACTTGGCTTTAACTCTCCACCTTCGTCTACCATTAACTCGATTCGCTTCGAATAAAGTTACTTCGACATATTATAGCTACCTTAAAGATTCATAAACTGCTAAAAATCCCTCTTAGAATCCTCTTAGAATCCTCATACATTTAGGAATTTAAAGTTTCCTATGATTTTTGTAAAGGGGTTTTGTTCCATGTTTGAAAGAGCATATACTGTGGATCTTATGACGTTTGTGAGTGGATCCTATAGTGACCTTAAAGTAAACGAAGGGTTTCTTCCCTGCTGAAAATCCCTCCTAGAATCCTCTTAGAATCCCTATAGATTTAGGAATTTAAGGATTCCTATAATTTTTCAAAGAGGGTTTTGTTCCATGCTTGAAAGAGCATATACTGTGGAGCTCATGATGTTTGTAAGTGGATCCTGTTGGGACTTAAAAGTAAACAAAGGGTTTTTGGTCCTCGCTTACTGGGAATTTAAAAGGTTTCTATGAGGTTTCTATGTGCGTCTAATGTATATCTGAAATGCTTCTAACTGGATCTGCTTCGGGGTGTACTGGGGTTTTATAAGGATCTTATAAGGTTTGTAAGGGGTTTTTATATATAGAACCTAACAGGAGATGAAGGGTTTTTTGTCATCGCTTACTGGGAGGTTAAAAGTTTTCTATGAGGTTCCTGTATGTGTGTAATGTGTATTTGATATGTGACAAAAAAAATGTTTTTTGTATTATTGCGGCACTTACTTTATATTTCAAATAACCTAATTTCACGCACAGTGCCCTACACATATAATCGCACGCTCAAACCCGTTGAAAAATTGCACTCTCTGGGGATTCGAACCCTACCTAAACTACCTAACCCGTATGTACCTAGCCGATGCCTTAGCCAATTGCGCTATCGAACCGCTTGAACGTTCGTTACAAAATCTCGGCCATGTTTTTTTCCTGAATGACCCAGAGTCCTCTCAGGAATATATATTAATTATTTATTGATTTTAGACATATTATTAGAAGGTGGGTTAAAAAATGGTAAGGTTCCTGAAACACGTGTAACATTCTATTGACAAAACAGCCCATTTAAGATCCCCTTAGATCCTCTTAAGACGGCAGTTATATACATACTCAGTAACTTTTCCAGTAAACGCAGTTTCTTAAATTATCCTTAGATCCACTTAGAGAAATTCCGTACAAAATAATGCAGTTTTTTAGTGTCCCCTTAAGTTCCCTTTACAGTAGAAGTCCGATAAGTTTCTCACTTTGGGGCTGTAGGGGCGGAAAATTCCAGGAATTGAGGACTTATCGGATGCCCCCTCTAGTAGCACAATATTAGGTGCGCGCATGCGTAAGAATGATGCGCAAATCATAAGCAAAATAGCACACGTAGTGGGAGAACCCCAATTAGTGTGCGTGCCGTGCGTGTGATGACGTTTTAAGGAGAGTGTACACTTGTCGGACGGCAACTTATCGGACTTGTACTGTAGATCTCCTCAGAATGAAAATTTCATTTTCAGTCGCTTTTCCAGTAAACGTAGTCCTATTGAATTCCCATTAGATCCATTTAAAAGAATTTTTTAACAAATAATTTCTTGTTTTAAGGTGTACTTAGGTTCCGCTTGGATCCTCTTAGAATTTTGTTCCTATTAAATTATTATTAGATCCCTTTAAAGAAACGTTCAAAAAGTCATTTTGGATTATAATTTCCACTTAGGTTCCCCGTGGAACCCATTACAAATATTTCGCGAAATTAACTGCCCAACCAGTGTCCCCTTAGGAACATATTACAACACATTACTTTCCACGATTCCTCTTTTCATCCACTTAAAACTCGAACTGCAATCTTACAGGCTTCTAAACACATTATAACGATTCCTAACGGGTATTTTTACCAGGGTAATGTAGTATTTTAATGTCCGTTTAAGATTACCTTAGATCCTCTTAAGATGACAATTATATCCTTAGCAAAATTTTCAGTAAACGCAGCCTCTTAAATTACCGTTAGATCCACTTAGAAAAATTCCGTACTCAGTAACTTTTCCAGTAAACGTAGTCCTATTAAATTCCAATTAGATCCGCATTTAAAAGAATTTCTCAACAAATAATTTCGCGTTTTAAGGTCTACTCAGGTTCCGCTTGGATGCTCTTAGAATTTTGTTCCTCATAAATTCCTCTTAGATCCACTTGAAGAAATGTTTACAAAGTCATTTCAGATTCTAATTTCCACTCAGGTTTCCCGTAGAACCCATTAAAAACATTTCCCGAAATTAACTGCACAACCAGTATCCCCTTAAGAAGATTTTACAACACATTACGTTCCACGATTCCTCTTTAAATCCACTTAAAACTCTAACTGCAATCTTAGAGGATTCTAAAGAAATTCTAACGATTCCTAACGGGTATTTTTACCAGGGATATTTAATACATAAGGATATACTTTTTAACACGAGTGCGCCGCCACTGATTTGAATTCGGCACGCCGACGTAATCTAATGAACTATAAGTTGATAATGTCCAAACTGAACCAAATTGATATGAAAACACAGTTCATGATTTGAACATTTTAACTGGGAAATCTGAACTGATATTAAATTAAAATGAACTCGGAAATCCGAATAGATTACAGTCGATAATGTCCAATCTGAACCGAATTGACGTACGAATTCAGTGCGCGATCTATGGAAAGATCCTTTTGGAAATCCGAACTGAAAATAGTTCAAAATGACCTCAGAAATCTGAATAGATAATGTATAAATTGAAATGATTGGACGTATAGGGACAAATTGCGCGCTTTCAACAGTTTTATTTGAACATCAGAACTAAAACCAATTCAAAATGAACTCGGCAATCCGAATAAATTACAATTTATCATGTTCAAATTCAGGCGCGGATTAGTAAGGTTGGATTTCGGGAAAAATCTCGGTGGAACCGGATTGATGTAACAACTTAGTTCTCGATTTGTGAAGTTAAGTTTGGAAATGCGAACTGAAACCAATACAACATGAGCTCTGAAATTCGAATTGTTATCTTTGATAGTTTCCTATCTGTAAGCCGTCGCGCCGATAAGTGAATCAGTGAAGACGGCAGCGCACTGACGCGCCGTTTGCCACCGATCAAAAATACTAAACGTCAGCGCAACGCTCTAATATTATTTTCATTCTCCCAACAAGAACAAAAAGAAACATCGGACGTTGCACATGTAGATTTTGTCTGGCAAATCGAAATTATAATATTTTATTAAATTATAATTGCGTTCCTAGAATTATTCAATCATTCTGGTACTATACAGTATACATGTTGGCATTTTTGTAATAAAATATTTTATAACGTTTTATATTTCGTAATGAAAAGACCTTCTTAAATTTGAAACAGTTCAATTCATGTGTTTTTGTCCCATTTTTTTCTATGGGAAGAAAAGAATACGAATTATTTAATTTTTGGGAGATTCTGCCTGACTTTACCTATGGGAACTTTAATATAGACAAACGTCTTAGTTCAATCGGATTGCTTTTTCCTGCACGGAGTACGTGTCCTAAAAGTCAATTCACATTTTTTTCGTAATTGCGATCCAGTAGATGCTGAGATATCTATCAGCAAATGTGTCAACATTATGCAAATTTAATTGTTTACAACGTCATAACTTGAAAACAGTTCATTGTAAAAAATTTTAAAAATGAAAAAACTCACACAACAATATCTTATACGATTTTTTTCATAAATAATTTGCTTACTCACACAAATTGCTTAAAAGGAAATGCCAACTTTTTAAAAATTTACCCTGGATATTCATAAGCAGGGCCTTTTATCGGCATTTAATGTTACCTTCTAGAGTCTAGACCTCTCAGTGCACACAGAAGTATTATTGGCGACTCTATAAAGACTATAAAGACTATTTTTCAAATTCTCAAACTTATATTAACAATCAGGCAAAAAATTGTATCATACAATGTAAATTGGATTTCTCGACTTATAATTGTCTCGATAAAAACACATGAGTTTACTTTAGTGAGTTGAGCTAAATGTAAATATACACCAAATTAATTAGGACCACCCCTTACTACGTACTTTAATTTTCAACTTTTTGGAAATTTTGTACATCAAGAGTGCTTTAACACGTTAAAGGATGAGGAATTGTACCTTATATTAATTTATCTTTTTCCATTTTTCTACAACTACGTAATTTATAAATGTAATTCGTAATAAATCAGATATTATTTTGTGAAGTTCCAAAGTAGATTGATTGAAAATATTACCTGAGATGTTAGCCCGGCGAGTGCAGCGTAACTAATACTTTGTGGAATCATCGTTAGTCCTATCGTGATTCCAGCTACGAAATCCGAAACGGCTTGAAATTTTGTATACTTAGGTAGCCAATTCAGTACCGGAAAATATTTGGCACACACATTTTTGTTTTCTGGTGACTCTTTTGCCACAACTTCTTTTGAAGATTTTAGATCTGTGGTCATTTTGAAAAGAACAAAACTTTTTGTTCAAAGATTAATTATTCATGCAAATTAGAAGGGTCATGAAATTTCCACCTCGAGTCCCGAATTTTGTAAGGCTTGTTCGAATTTTGCACCGCGCCACGACAATACGACAATTCAAGACTGAGATTTCTTTCCTACCTTTACTCTAACGCAGTTAACTCATGCGTTATCATGATTAGCTATCTTAAAAAGCTCATTGTAAACGATGGAAATTAATTAAAAACACGATTTTCCTAGCTGTCTGTTCTTCTAAACGCCATCTTGTATTGACAATCTGATAAAGGTGCTTATTGCTTACTAAGTTGTAAATCCGAAAGAGCACGTGTCAATTTTTATCCATATCCTTCGCGATATAATCAAGTGCCTACCCTCTTTAATTCATTTTTCTCTATTCCAGCCTTTCCTTCTTAAGCACCTATGATTCTATGTTATCTTTTGCTTATTTACGTGAATCTTGTTCTATCTCATTATAATTAAGCGCCTATTATTTATGATCGTTTCTTTATAGCATGCCATCCTTCGTGTATCCATCTTAAATTAATATACCGTAAAACAGGGTTAAGTCACTCATGCAGGGTAAAGTTGCTCACCAATAAATTCGCACCAAATAAATTTCAAAATAAAGTTTGTCAGCTCTAATAATTAAAACAATTGATAATCTTTCACTTTCCCTCCGAGGAAATTTGGTATTGAATTTTTAAACATAAATTTGGGGGTGAGCAGCTTTAACAACTGCACTTCATTGGTTCCTTAGTAAAAATAAGACTGATATTTTTACATCACGCCATTGAAACGTGAGTAAGCTTGTCAGAAATCAGTGAATGGCGATTGAATATTTAGTGTTTATTCATGATTCCCCGCACTGATACTCAATACAATTACGCTGGTAGGGCTCAAATCAAAGCCTTAACCTCGTAGGTACGTAGGAAATTCTAAATGTGACTTTTCTACACTTTTTTACGTATAAGGCATGACTTTCTTTATGACGTGAAATAGGTATTAGGGACCGTTCCAAAAATATGTAACGCTTTCAGGGAGAAGGGCGGGGGGCACAATTGCCAGAAAATAAGCGTTACTTATTTTTTGAACTGCATAACAAAATCTTGCTACAAGATAGAGGCAACAGAAACATTTTTCTTATAAGTTTATATTAATTTATTATTACTTTAAATTATTATACTGTATACAATATGTTTAATACAGGGATCCGTCCAAAACTATCGTTTCGTTACGTTACGTTATCCAAAAAGTACCGAATCTTTTGTTTACTTTTCGTTACGTTTTGACAGATTGGAACAAAATTAAAAACGAAATTGTTATAACTTGATATTTTACCTGTCTGCCTTTTAATATTTACATCAGGTGCACAAGGATTCGAAAAAACTATTTTTTTCAAAATACGCGTGATTAAAATATTTCGTTACAATTTCGGTATTTTGAATAACGTAATCTAAGCCGAGTGAATATAGTTACGTTTTGGCAGTATGGAAACAGAACGAAAATCACGAAAGTATTTTGTTTCGTTTCGGTCGGATCCCTGGTTTTATATAAAGTTTTTAAGAAGTTTCTAGAACGTCATGGCTGTGCTTTACCGCGTTGGAAACATTTTTGCCGAAAACGGCAATTTTCTCAAAAACCTGACGCGATAGAAAGATTTAGATTCAACGACTAAAAACTATAGGAGATACCTAGTTCTATTTCCAGTTTATGACCGGAATTATTTCCTTCTATGGTCCTGTGTTATTATTCAACTAACTGAAATAATCGGTAATTTCAAACGATCAAAAAGATTTATGACGAAGATTTTTCAAATATTTATGATTTTATGATTTGTTTAATATCGTGTCTTGAATACCGTTTTTAATATGGAATAAAATGTAGTCTTTTTTTATATTCTTCAAAATTCTTCTATTTTTCACCACTAGTCTGCATGCTATCTGCCTAAGTCGCAAGACGTTCCGTGGACGTATGCGAGACTAGTTGCGCGCTAGAAGTTTAACCTTCACAGTATTTCTAAACAATTGAATTATTTGAAAAAAGCCTTGACAGAACAAGTTTTATACATTTCTAAACAACTTCTACATATAAAGTTTTTGTTTGCTCAAACTGCCCTCGAGAAACGAACAGTACCTTAATGAGAAAGTAATGTTGACGCCCTGGCCTGGGCAAAAAAGTGTTCGTGTCTAATAGGCACCCCCCCCCCCCAACTCCTGCAGAAATTGGGCTTGGAATATTATTTGTTTACTTTGTTTTTAAAGATATCCAAACGTAATCTTGACTTTATTTCATTCATCAGTACATTCGAATTAAAATGATTCAATCGAATCGCTCTCTGTTATAAAGAAGACAAAGAATTGATAAGAATGCATGAAACACAGTAGATACTGCTTGTATTCATTGTCAATAGATTTATTGCATGATTTATCTGTATTTATACAGCTTAAACTTTATTAGACTTACATATTTTCTAAATTATATTTGAAGACCTTTTCACATTGATGCTAATTACAAATGTATACGATTAATACATACACGAAATACTTTGTACAAACTCTGAGCGAGATGAATAAAAGAAAAAATTTGTACTGATTGAGCAACCAGTTAATTTATTACCTCAATGTCAGAAGCTAAGGAAGCTTCTAAAGTTAGAATTACATGGAACGAATACAAGGTGCATCAAACCTAGTCCATATTTCTCTTTTAGAAAAGATTTCATGAAAATATTAATAATCGGTATCGGATTTTCTACCGAAATAATGTATAAATATAAAATGAAAAATAAAAAGGACGCAGATGAATACAATATTAAAAATAATAACCGTTGTTAATAAATACTAATATAAAAAAATTGTATTGATCAAAACGAACCTGACCTTATCCGGCAGGTCAAACTTAACGCAATTTTTTGTTGATCTGATCGATAAGTTGGTCCACCCTCTGGGACGTTCCACGAAATTTATTAGGTTCAGGGCCGATCATCTGTATCAATTGTGGCACTTCCTGTCCGCTGATTTGCGTGAAACGAGCGAGGGCTTTCATGCAGGAAAAAAGTTGCTCTTCATTGGGGTTCCCATTGAAAAATTGAAGAAGAGCCATCGTCAATTCCACGGCGACGTCATCGAAAACCTAATCAATTGATAGAATTAAAATAAATTTCACGTGTAAGCGAAGCTGGGAATGGTTTCTAATTGCTCGTCTTTTCGAGAAGAGACACTGCGCACATCTTGTAGGCTGGTTACGCCGGAAATAATGACTGAATAACGACTTACCCCCGAATATAAAAGGTTTTGGAACTTGGACAGGTACCTTAGAAATGCTGCCTTTTGGTAAAAGTTGCCGTAGTATTTTGTTTTTGTGCATTTTCTGAAAAATAGCATTCAATCCCTGAAAAAGTATTCGTTCCCTTCTCGTGCTTTTGGATTTATAAACTGCCATCGATTTTCTTTTCTTTTTTCTAATATAGTCTTGCACAGGGAAAACATTATGTGACATTATGTGTTAAACGGAAATAGGTCTTTTTTAAAGCATGTTCACTAGCCATCTCACCTAAAAAATTTCAAATAGTTTATAAAATCGACAAAAATAGACACATTGTTACACATAATAAATTTAACAGAACAATCTAAGTGCAATGTAGAAAAAAAATAAGTTGAATCAGCAATTGTTTACGCATCATTAGATATTTGAGATTTTCATTCCCTTTAAAAAATGTTATAAATTTTTATTCAATCTTTATTATTGATGCATGGCTAATTTTGTTTTTAAAAATATTATCTCCAATTCTGATTGGTAAATTTTAATAGAAATAAGATAGAAATAATCTAGCTAGATATTATGTTTTAGTTAATTAACAACTTGTCTCGTGCAAATGTAACTGTGGTTTAATACGAATAATCCAAACAGAATTGTATATTGTAAAGTTCAAAATATAATGATAATGATAAAGATTAATTCAGAATTACGATTTTTTGAGGAGATTTTTATGAAACAAAACGTATCGAGTATTGAGGTTTTCTTTCACTTTAAAAAATATTTTGCACTCTAATTCAATCTTTATCATTGATGCATAGCTAATTTTGTCCTTTAAAATATTATCTCCAATTCTGTTTGGTAAATTTTAATAAAAATGAGATAGTAGTAAGCTAGCTAGACATATAGCTAGATATTATGTAATTAGTTAATGAACAACTTCTCTCGTGCAAATGTAACTGTGATTTAATAAGAAACATTCAAACAGAATTGTCGATAATATTTTTAATTCAAAATATAATATTACTGATAAAGATTAAATCAGAATTGCGATTTTCGAAGGCGCAGGCAGCCCCTGCCTGCAGAAAGTCCAGAAGAATGAAAGAGATGTAGAATGATGGCAAGCAGAGATAGCAGAGTTTAATCTTTACCGACATGGTATGAGAATCATGCGACAAATTCTTTTTCCCAACGCCGTGGACAAAATGCGACTTCACCCACTCCTCGATATGTCAAAACTCGATTTTCTCCACGTTGTTGAGAAAAAATATAGTCCTCAGCTGGTGTTTTCTGTCGAACTTTTTTGCGATATGGATGTAATATAAAGTATTGTGTGTGGCAAGTACCCATACAGGTTCCTACATAGAAACCCAAATGAATCAACTGACTGAAAACTTATTTGACCCTGAGGAAATATAATTGCAGCACAGTAGATAAACGACTGTATCTGTAGGCAATCCATTAGTAAAAAAAACTACTGCTCAGCTTTGGCTGCTATAGCACTATAAAAAACTATTGCGCAGCATTTTCGGTTCTTTACAGTCACAAAGGTACGTAGGAACATATAACAGGAACCAATACTGGATCCTTGATGGGAATGTATATATACTTTTCTACGTATGAAACTATAAAGGACTCTATGTAGCAACCTGTTTTATTTTCTGTATGTATGATACCTATAGGGTACTTTCCATATTGGTATATCTTTAAAGGATCCTACACAGGGCCTACATAGGATCTTATATAGATTCCGTTAAGGGATCCTATATATTATATAGGCACCTTCATAGGTATTTGCAGTAGGGGCGCCTCCGCTCGACTCTGGCTCGTATTTCTAACTCTTCACGCCTTCACCCTCACGACATCAGCCTTGTTTCGCACTTGCCGCCACAAATACACTACCGTCGGAAATTGTGCGCATGACTCGCGTGAGCGCTATTAAAAATCACTGCTGACTTCGAACCACGATATTTCGGCGAAAAAAACAGATAGCGCATTTTTCAAAAAGCAGTTGGAAAGCTCATGAAATATCACATCTATTAGTACCCAACAAATATTTTGTTGACCTTCTGAAAATAGTACAGCACTTGAGAAGTTCAAAACAAAAATCAAGATTTTCTCAAATTTTCTACCTCAAATTCAACTTTTTGTACGACCTAGGAAAATTTTTTCAAAAACCTGAAAATTATACGCCATTGAGCCTGAAATCTTATCTTGAATTTAAGCCAAGAAAACTTAAAAAATCTTCATGGGTGCCCGAGATATGATTAAAAGTGTTCAATCGTATCTGAGCTCAATTTTAATCGACGATCACGGTTCGCGGCTGGTCTTCTACTCGCCTCCTTCGTTGAGGCAGCACCGAATAGGCCACGCACAGAGGTGGCGCCTAAGTCGACATTGTCCTATTCTTTAATATGGAGATAATATTAGATTAAAATAATTGTTAACAATCACAAATAACAATAAATATTTTTTGTCATTTACCATAATTTGAAACAAAAATTACTAATGAAGAGAACCAAAAGTATAACTGTGCGTGGCCTATTCGGTCCTGCCTCAACGAAGGAGGCGAGTAGAAGACCAGCCGAGAACCGTGATCGTCGAATAAAATTGAGCTCAGATATGATTGAACATTTTTAATCATATCTCGGGCACCCATGAAGATTTTTTAAGTTTTCTTGGCTTAAATTAAAGATAAGATTTCAGGCTCCATGTCGTATAATTTTCAGGTTTTTGAAAAAATTTTCCTAGGTCGTGCAAAAAGTTGAATTTGAGGTAGAAAATTTAAGAAAATCTTGAATTTTTTTTTTTTGAACTTCTCAAGTGCTGTACTATTTTCAGAAGGTCAAAAAAATATTTGTTGGGTACCAATAGACGTGGAATTTCATAAACTTTCCAACTGTTTTAAAAAAAATGCCCTATCTCTTTTTTTCGCCGAAATATCGTCGTTCGAAGTCAGCAGTGATTTTTAATAGCGCTCACGCGAGTCGTGCGCACAATTTCCGACGGTAGTGTAGCTATTCCCACGTGTGACTTGAAATGTTGGGATATGATCTCGTTAAAAAGACCATATTGCTTCATTATTTTCTAAGCGGAAGTACATGTGTATAAAATCTCAAAAATAATTAATCTTAAATAAACAAAAAAATTCAGTTTTAACTACTTTTTTTACATCGCACATATATGTTCCTTTTAAAAGTTGTGATATTTACCAATATGGCTATTTTTCTCAATTTAGTGAAGCATTTGAAAGATTTAGTACAGTCGAATTAGTCGCAAAAAGGCCATTAACTGGAAAAAAATTAGAAGTACGGAGAACTTTGTTTTAAAATATTTGGATGGACGTCCTTTTGAAGTCCTGGGATGTTCGAGGCTGAATTCTTAATTAATTTTTCTCTTATTAACAAAAAACGCCAAATCATAATATTTTCTCAACACGTTTACTTGGATTGTTACTTGGATAAATTTGTCAATTAACATTGTCCGTTTTTCAGGGAAGACAAAGCCATGGTGAATTTTCATTGGTGCAAAAAAATCGCGATCAGGTTTTTGCTATTAGATTCTCAAATTGGATACTTCAAATTAATAAAAAACATTTTTTGTTGAATTCAGAATCCAAAAATGCCAGAGTGGTGTGGGAGCACTTTTTAAAATATTCATATTTGCAACAAATATCCTGAAATATCCCCTGAAATATCTAGCAGATTGTGCATCTTCAGGAGAAAGTATGTTTAAGATGTCAACAAAATTTTGTACATGGTTTATATCAAATCGTTATAAACAATCATTTTTTTCCATACTCACATCGGCTAGCGAAGTTCTGTGAAATTGTTTATAAACTTAGTTTAAATCATATTTTTTGTAACGAATATATTGCACGTAGGATTTAGGACAAATAATAATTAAAATCAACCTTCCTGAATGGTTATACATAAATATTTCAGTTTGTTTGGAAGCTGTAGGTATGGAAAGAAAATTATTGTTTAAAACCATTTGTTATCAACAATGTAAAAAATTTGGTTGACATCTTAAGCATACTTTTATCTGAAGATTCACAATCTGTTAGATATTTCAGCAAACTTGAACTTGAAAGAGTTTTTTTGTTGTAAATATGAATATTTAAATAAAGTGCTGCCCATCCCCTTTGTCATTTTTGGATTCTGAAATCCAAAACAAATGTTTGTTAATACTTTAAACTATCCAATTTGAGAATTCAATTACAAAAACCCAATCGCGCTTTTCTTTAATGATGAAAATTTATCATTGTCGTGGGATATTCACTAAGGGCTCATTTTAAAGCTTATTGTATGCTCTAAAACAAAGTCCAATACACTATTTACCTATCTTTCAATAAACACAAACAATCCAAGCAAACGTGTTGAGGAAATGAAACGTTGATTAAGAATTCAGCCTCGAAATTTTTTAAGGACATTCAAACATTTTGGGACAAAGTTCTCCGTGCTGCTAAGTTTTCTAGCAGAACTCCTAATTTCACTGTACTAATAATTGAGCTTTGAGGCGAGATAGCTAATAAACATCTTTAAATATTGAGAAAAATTGTATTTTACTATTTAGTGATTTTATATTTCAATAATTGGTTAGATTTCTGAGTTGAAATATTTTTTCAATTTTATGTAATTTGCACTGATGGTAATGAGATGTTTATTTGGGTTCAACTATATTAAATTAGGCCGAAATATAAGTGCGATTAATTAAGAAATTAATTGAGGAAAAGTATCGTTATTAGTGGTTAAACTAACATCGTCAAATTGAAAAAAAAATTAAATTCAGAGTCTTAGGATACATTATCTTATTTATAAAATAAGTTAAAATTTTCTCAAAATTAAATGTTTAACGACAATTAAATGATTTAAATTGAAAAGCGTTTAAAAAAATAGAATTGAAAATCGTAAATAAGTAGAAATCGAATTGAAAACTCGCAACAATTTTTAACGAATCACTCAATATTAAAGTGTTTAAAGATATGAATTTAAAATTAAAAATATTTTAACTTCGAAGATTCCATTAAAAATTTTAAAAATTGCAAAATTTGAGCATTTACAAATCTCGAATTTAAACTTAAAAGACATGTAAAGAACAGTAAGAATTACAGCGTAAAATTATACGAATTCCAATTAATTAATATTTTTAATTAAAAAAATGTTGATATTGAAGCCTTAAAATATAAAAAATAAAATGTTCTAGATAATGCAATCAGAATAGTGAATGAAAAAATGAAATAGAGAATTTGCATGTGTTATGAATACGGAAAATAATTATTGCATCTTTTAGGGACGTTAAACAAAGTTATTTTGAAAAGAAATCAATATTAGGTTTAAATATATTTTTATTGAATTTGTAAAAGTCGAAAAAACATAGGAGAATGATGTCTTTTAGGAATGAAGTGACGTCAGGTATACGGGCATGATCGGTTATTCAGTATTTTTGAACAAATCGTGTGTCACATTCAATTTTTCTCTATCAATACTGAGTTTTAACAGTTTCTGAAATTTAAAATGTCAAACGTTTGAAGTGCATGATGGGAGAATGTTAATCCTAAACGGTTTCGCAAAATCTTCAACCATTTTAAATTTTACATAAGGTTCCATGTCTTTCGGGTCATTTAGATCATAAAACTTTAAATTAAAATAATACAAAAATGCATGCAAGTTCTCCACTGTATAGGTATGTTAAAAATATTTAAAAAATTATAATAAATAAGGTTTGGAGGCGTTCGTAGTCGTAGATGTAAAAAATGGAAGTAGGTAAGAGTAAATAATTTCAAAACTGAATAATATAAATGCAAGAGTGTTCCGAAATAAATAATATGAAATGAATCGTTTGAAGCCAAAATATTTAAAGCTAATCATTTTGAATTCAAATTGTTTAAAATTAAAAATAATTTGAAATCAATTTTAAATGGACCGTTTGAAGCTAAAATATTTATAAAGCTAATCATTTTGAATTCAAAATGTTCAAAATTGAAAATACCAAATTTAAATATAAAAATAGCAAGATTTAAAATTAAAGCATTTCAAATTCTCTAATTTAAAAATTTTACCAATTCAATTTTTAATAGTCTCTGATTTCAAGAAGTCGTGAGCTGATTACAAAATGACTGCAATATGTTTACATTAAGTATTAATTATTCTCAATTAAGAATTTCTGGTATTTAAAATTAAACTAATTCTTTTTTGTGTGTACAACATGCTTACTTTCTGATGAAGGTAAAGTGGTTTGCTTCATATAATTTTTATTTTTTTTATTCAAATGAAAATTGTCTGAGTCCAGCAAACTTACTTTATGTTAAGAATATGAACAAAACAAAAAAGATATTTTAAATGAATGTGCAATTATTACTGTAAAGATTAAAGATGTGTAAAGATTAAAGAAATCTCTATACTCCGTAAACACTTAACTTCGAATATTTTAGACAGAACTCGAGAAAGGACGAATCGTAATAATAAAGACGAATTTTGAATGAAGAGTTTAGACAGTATTTTTAGTTTTGACATCATTATAAAGCATCTCAATTTTTATGGGAGAAATGCATTAATGAACGAGATTATTTTTTAAATAAATAAGTAGATGCATAATAATATATTATGCACTGAGGGGACAAGTGGGATTTTTTACGCCGAGTGTATTTTTTTCACTACGAGTCGTAGGCGAGCGAGCACGAGCTGCGGAGATGAGTACTGAAAAAATATACGAGTTGTAAAAAGTTCCCTTACCCTTGGTGCATGCGATATTTTGTATATCAAATGCATGGTTTCAGACTAATTTGTAACACAGACACTGTTTCTAACTATATTAAATTTTCAATTGAGGAATTTTGCAAATTTCTAGATACTAAAAATTTCCGGAAGTTTTCAGTAATTTGTAAATTTACGATAAATTTCCAAAATGTAAACAATTTCCGTAAATTTTGGATAATTCAAATTTGTGGAAATTTACAGAAATTTCAAGTATAGATATAATTTCCCTTATTCACCACTGATGTTACACTTTTTATCCCTCTGACATCACCATGGTTGGAAAGCACTAGTTATGCCCCGCTTTACAAGCCCGAAAAAGGACTGAAATCATTCATGTGTTATAAAAAATATGTTTACAGTTTTAAGAAACAAAAAAGGCAGAAACTTTTTCATTCACAGTAACTTCATCGATTACACTTCCTCATTTGTCACATATTTGACTGTCAGTTTGCTTAACGATTGCAAAGGTTGTTTGTGAAAGTGTCCACCGAAAGCAGTCTAATTCAAGCCTGATAGTGTTGGCAGTGCAGAATTTCAGTTAAAGCCGGTTTAATCAATAAAAGGCAGCACTTCTAATGAAAAATGGAGAATTTTCGCTCACATCGTTGAACCAAAGTTTATCGGTATAAATCATTATTCACGTAAGCAGGCAAGACGTGCTCAAGTCGAGGTAGCGGTTAATTTGATAAGGATACAGACCACAGTTTTTACCTCCTTGCAGGCCAAGTTGTGAATGATGGCAGCTCCCCTTGCTTGCAATTCCGGCGATTCAGAGAGCAGCGAATGCACCGCTACTTTAGTTGTTACCCTAATGTTGCTGATATTTTGGTTTTGGTGTTGCCATTCAGATATGTAGAGCAGCCATTCCGAACTACTGAGGTTTTCGAACATGTTTGCTAGCTAAAAGGCAATAATGTACTATTATTTGTCTTTTTTATTCAAATTAGTCCACTTTATTACTCAATATTATACTAACGAATTGTGCGAGTGGCAACTGTTCTTCTGGTGAATGGCGATCGATATCGTAAGCGTAATTCATGATTGTGTGGTCTCTTCTGTCCTGATGCAAAAGTAGAATCACATCGTCCTTTAGAGCAGCAACGGAAAGGATTTTGAGGAGTACAGTTCTCGCAGCAGGCTCCAAAGATTTGTCGTAAATGATTCGTCCTGCGTGATAAAATAGGTAATTTATTTTCATTTATTAAATTTTTTCACATATGATATTTTTTAGTGTAGAATGGCACTGACCAACAAAGTTAAGGAAATTATCACCCAATGCCCAAGAACCTTCATTCTCCACCACATATTGGTATAATTCATCGAGGTTTGTCCGTTCATTATCGTTCAATTTTCCCTCTAAAAGTTTACCCAACGCCTCAAATTCGTCTGTGAGATTTACGAGATCTTTGAATACAATTGGCGGATCTCGATGTTTCTTGATTTCATCTTGTTCTCGCTTCTCTTCCTCTTCCATTTGCAAAACTCTTTCTGAAGGTAGCATCTCTGATCCCACATCGCCACATACATCTCCGCTTCGAGGTTGTACCTCACTCATTGCACCACCTGCTGCAATATAAGATGATAATAAATTAATAGGGGTGCGTCAAATTTTCTAAAACCCGAACCCGGATGTTCTGGTTGAAAATCGGGTTCCCAAACCGATCCGAAAACCCGGACCAGCAAGAAAGTTCAATTAACAATTATCCTAAAATTTCCGATGAATTTGTCTGTAATTCATAGTAACTTACCACAAATGAACAAAACTTTTTGAAAATTTGTAAATTGAATTTTCGTGCCGATTCGGGTTTTCAGGTCGGGTTATGAAGTTGAAACCCGACTCGAGCCGACTCGACCCAACCCGACCCGAATTTATTTTTCACATCACTACAAATTAAAATAAATTATTATTCATATTTTATTACTCGCATGCACATCTTTTTAGACATACACGTATACAGAATCCAACCCTACTAAGTATATCTAAATTCCCCCTTCTACAGGAGATCGACAAACACCAGCCACTAAACTCAACCTCAATTACTCCATTACCCCAACTCTCAATAAGCCTCAATACTCCGTCGAATAAGTTACTAATATTATCATGTTAATTTTTATTTAATTTTATTAATTTTATTGAATTGAATTTTCTCTCAGAGTAAGAGGTGTACAAATGGGCGTACCGAAGGACGTCCCGAATCGGGATACAAAATGACATACTTTTTTAAGACCTTTTGTACATCGTTTCTGACGTCATTTCCTACTTTAAAAAAAAGTTTTTAGAGACAATTTTTTTAGTTTAACGTTTAAAAGAGTTGTATAAGAGTCAGGGAAACGTGGAGCCGAATTTGAAGAAAATGTACGTTGTGAGCCTATTGGCTCTCTGATAAGTTATAAGTTTCTTATCGTTGTGTCTAACTGTGCTAATTTTTTTGATTTCGAAACACAAAATTTTTTAAGCAAATACCTTTCTGTTGTTTTCTTTAGCGACCACGAACTACGCCATTGTGCTATTTTTCAATGAAAAAGGTGTGTTCCTTAAGAATAATTTTTAATGCTTAAAAAAAATTTAAGCACTTTTCTTAAAGTAGGATATGACGTTAGAAGCGTCGTATGAAACAACGTTAGAAACGACGTACAAAAGGACGTACCAAAGGACGTACAAAAAAAACGTAGAAAAGGACGTACCAAATTACGTCATTTTGTATCCCAATTTGGGACGTCCTTTAATGCGTTTTTTTGTACTTCCTTTTCTACGTCCACTTCATCAAGTGAAATTAAGTGATCTAAGGAGAGTAGTATGTATTGGGCAGTCTGGTTTTTTACCACACAATCAACGGACAGGGTTGCAGATAAGTCAATTATTATGAAGCTTACTTTTCTCTCAGGTTTAAGATGGTTGGCAATATGTCGAAGGGATTTTTCGTTAAAGTTGGATTCTTTGAATAGTCTGCACGGGGTATTTTATTATATATATATATATATATATATATATATATTATATATATAATAATTATTATTATTATAAGTCAACCTTACCTTCACTATCTGCCATACTTGTGCAGCAATTGCTCGGCCCTGTGCTATTGCTTTCACTTCCACTTTCCTTGCTTCCCTTTTCCCTCTTTTCCTTCTTCTTTTTTTTCTTTTTTCGCTCCTTTTTCGCGAGTTTTTCGTTTATTACGTTCCTCTTTTCTTCTAAGGCAATTGAGTTTAGTCTGAAAGATTAATGTTAGGATTTAGGATTGACGTAATTTTGGAAGAAATAAATGATAACAATGAATAAATTGTGAAAGATTTAAAACAGAATCAGGAAGAAATTGATAGCATTCTTGTCAAGCGGAAAAGAGTAAATTATTCCCTCTATTATCGGGATGGAACATCTCCGTTACTAATTGAAATGGGATACGAAAGTTAGAAACTTAGGTTTGCAACTAGAACGATAAACCAGGAAAACCGGAAAATAAACATTAATTTTTGAGACTGGTAACAATCGGAAAATTACAGTGAACTTATTTGTCGACCTAGAAATACATCAGTATTCATTTCATTCAATTCATTCAATTCATTCAATTCATTCAATTCATTCAATTCACTCATTTCACTCGTTTCATTGATTTCACTCATTACTTTCATTTCAGTATTCATCAATCACTGTCAAGGACGGTCAGTATAACTATGTCGTATCTTACTAATAACAAAATCTACTATTCCCGAAATTCGTTTCCGTTTTGAAAAACAAGATACGAAATTAATCGAGCATAATATTTAATAATTTCATGTAAAAAAACTCAGTTTAATGTCAGTTACAAGATGCAATAATTAATTTCTCTATTTGACATATGCGAATTCTCTATTTACAATATTGAAGGCTTCTGACTGGATATTGTACAAGCAAATAAAAGAACCTTGCCAAGGTATTCTCTACTTCTTCAGTCTCTAAAAAATAGGATACATTTCAAGTCTTCAAAGAATCTAAGGGGCCGCCCATATATCACGTGAACAGTTTAGGAGGAGAGGGTGGTAAGGTCAAAGTTCACGATCAACTACGAGGGGGGTCGAGGGGGAGGGGGAGTCCACATGGACACGCGTTCCCCTGAATCTGCGAACTTTATTTCAGAAAAACATACAAAATTAAGAATATTTTGACGAATTTTTGTTTGGAATTCCTACAATGTATCACTATGTTTTTATGAAAAAGCGAATTTCCAGAAAATGTACGGCTCCTTGTGGCTCCCTTGCTTTTGAATACCAAGAATATCCATATTTTCATTCATTTTGAAATAAGTCCACGTGTACAAAGGAGACGGGGGTGACGGGGGGGAGGTCAAAGATTGTTCGCGTAGTATATGGGCGGCCTCTAAGTAGACTTCACGGTACCTATTGTCGTTTAAAAAGGTGAATTAAAAGAAGAAAGTGACAAACAGATGATAAAAGAAATTTTGACAAGTTGAATAAACATGTACATCAATGCTTATTGAAATTTTATTAGTCATCAAATCCGAAATATTTCCGCTGAGTCATTTCCCAGAAAAAAATTTTAGATTACGGTATTTCAATTTTGAATCTTTCTAAACGTACAAATATGGTGCAACAGATTAAAGTTATCGCATTCATTTCAATGCATCAGCACGCAAACGCTTCAAGACTTGTCAATGCGTCTGAATTCGTGAGAGTAAAATACACACTCGAATTCGCCCCAATTCGTCACGGCGAATGTCAGCAAGTGTTGAATTCACAGGCCCACAAAAAAATGGTCTGAACTTTACATGTGGCAAGGCTACCCTTATGGATTTTGTGCCGCTGAATCCGAATCCAGCCTGGGAATTTTCCCTAGACCCTACAATTTTCCCCTAGCCTAGGGTAAATGTGTGCAATTTTTGAAGTTTCAGGCTCCCTTGAAGTTATATTTATCCACGAAATAGTTAATGGAACGTCTTTTTTAGGTATTTTGGGTCGCACAGTACAAGTCTGACTTTGGAATTTTTGTAAAGTATCTTTGAATATCCCTAGCCTAGGGGAAAAAGTGCATTAATGAGCAAAATTTGAGGCTTAACGGAGCTTTTGTTTATGCACGGAAAAGCTGATGTCTTTCCGTATTTTTAACTGCTGATTTCATATCTGACAGAAAAAGATTTCTGCAGTACCTCAAATCTTCCCTAGCCTAGGGAAAAAAGTGAAACACCGAGAAAAACTAGAGTTTCCACAGAGGTTCCATTCTCGCGAGGTAAAGAGATATATTTGCGTATTCCAGTAGCTAAGATAACAAATTCGGCATCAAAATTTTCGGCATTGCCTCACGATCCCCCCAGCCTAGAGATGAAAGAAGAATATTGGGGAAAACTCAAGGTTTTACGGAGGTTCTTTTTTTGCATGGAAAAGCTGACATGCACATGTTACATTTTTGAATACTTAGAGCCGCAGAATTCTAACTTCTTATCGAATTTACTGTGCTATGCCTTACTTATACGGATTAAATGATATTAGGTTTTTCGATGATTTCTTGGTCTTCTATCGTGAAACGTCTTTCGAAGTGGATTCTTTTTGCGTTATTTTCTTGTACTTGCAACATCTCTATTCAACCCCCAGCAAAAATCTGGTATCATGTAGATATGAGGAAATAAATGCAAAACCCGTGGAATTTCTCCCCATTTAGCTCAAAATTCCTTTACATGCAAGTTGGTAAAGTGGATGTGATATCCTTATCGATTGTGAGACGGTATTAATAGAACATTTTTAAGTGGTTCAAGGTAGAAAATCTTATTGCATATTAATTCCCATTCAGATAGGCAAACATGTATATCCTTGACGCATTTAAAAATCCTGCTGCCTTGACTACTGCCTGTGAGGATGACAACTGCCCCGAAAGGGTATATGTGTAGAATGATTCGTACTCAGATTTGTTGAGGTAACGAAGCCAGTGAAGGCGCACTGCCCTGCAGGTGGGCGTTAGGGTGTGAGAATGATGCCGTAGTCAGTAGTGTGTCCGATGACGAGTTGGCATGGTCCTCGTCAAAGTCGGAAAGTCTTCATACTTAGGCCTGGCGAGGTATGAAGGTTATCACCCCTAGGACGGCAAACTCACCTGCAGTCGGACCAGGATCCCTAGCGTGCGGGTTCTTTTACCAAGTATATGGATTTTCAAAAACAAACCAAACTCCGGCCGTAGCCACCAATGTAGCGGAAACGCTAAAGCTTTCTGTTATGTTTGCAGTGAATATGTCACTTAGAAATGTAAAAGAAATATAACAGATTCAATTGAACAACTGTATGAAGAGTATTTTCATATTAAAATCGAAAATCAACAGAGTGATTGGGTACCACATTTCGTATGTGGTCTTTGCTATCATATGCTACGCCGCAGTACAGCAAACGAAAAAAAGTGCATCACCTACGCTTTGGAGACATCCTCAAGATGAAAAAGATTGTTATTTTTGTAAGACAAATATTTCCGGCTATAGAAGGTCAGAAGAACAAAAAATAAAGTATGCAAATGTTTCCAGTGTTAACAAACCGACTCATTCATGCAATGAACATATTGAAGATATCAGAACTTCTGAAAATATCGAGGATATTGAAAAGAATGTCGTTTTTACACTCAACTAAATCGCAACGGAAACATCTTTACAGGAATAATACGCAAGCGACAGTGGTGAAAGCAACCCTGATGACGATGACAATGAAGATGTCTTCAATCTTTCAGGCCAACAAAAAAAGAAACCTGGTAACGAAGGAACTAAATTCACTATTTATCGAACCAGAGGAAAAGCGTGCTTGAAGTTCTTTTCTCGAGACACTGATTCGATTTATTGTTCAGATGTTCACGGATTAATGAATGAACTGAAACCAAATATCTATGAAGATCAGGAGTGGAGGATTTTGATTGACTCTTCTAAGCGTATAGTCTCGAAGCAGTGTCGATCTACAATACAAACAAATTCGCATCAATACCAATAGCACATTCTACCATATTGAAGGAAAGCTACATCAATATGGTGAAAGTTTTAATTGCGATTAAGTATTCGGAGCATAACTGTAACTCTGTGGAGATCTCAAAATTATAACAATACTGTTGGGGCAACAATCAGGCTTGACCAAACATCCCTGCTTGTTGTGCTTGTGGGACAGCAGAGTCCGCGAGATCCACTATAAAAAAGAAAACTGGCTGGAACTTTTGAACCTGTATTAAAAAATATACTGCAAAAGCCCTTGGTAGATCCCAGCAAAATTCTACTTCCTCCTTTTCATATAAAAAAAGCGAAAACTATAAGAAAATAGTTGAAAACATGGTGAAGAAATCCAAGAACAGGGTTGCCTAAAGAGAATAAAACTGCACTTTCTCCACTCCCTTGTCGTTTACTTCCCTAAAAATCTTGGTGATTACAGTACAGAACAGGGAAAACGCTTTCATCAGGACATCAAAGAAATGGAGCGGCATTATCAAGGACGATGGGAAGAACACATGATGGTAGATTTTTGCTGAAGGTCAAAAAGAGATGTTGCAAGTACAAGAAAAAAGTGCAAAAGGAATCCACTTCGAAAGATGTTTTACGATAAAAGAACAAGGAAACATCGGAAAATCTAATATAAAACATTCCCTAGGCTAGGAAAAATCCGAGATGTTGCAGAAAACTTCTTCTGTCAGATATTAAATCAGCAGTTGAAAACACGGAAAGACATCAGCTTTTCCGTGCGCAAACAAAAGCTCCGTTAAGCCTCAAGTTTTGCACATTTATGCACTTTTTCTCCTAGGTAATTAAATATACCTTCAACGGAGCCTGAAACATATAAGATTTCACACATTTTCCCTAGGCTAGGGAAAAATTGTAGCGTCTAGGGAAAATTCTAAGACCGGATTCGGATTCAGCGGCTCAAAATCCATAAGGGTAGCCTTGTCACATGTGAAGTTCAGACCACTTTTTTTGTGGGCCTGTGTTATTATACAATTTAATCCGTAACAGGAAAACCAAAGTGCGGGGCATATACAATTTTGCGTAAATGTTTAGTGGATTGCCCCATAGCTCAGTCGGAACACTGTGGATTGATACACGAGAGATCGCTGGTTAAGGTCTCGATGCATGCACTTTTTAGTAATTTTTTTCAAATTGACCTTGACCACGCATTCAGATGAATTCACATGCATTCAATTCGCGCTGTCTCAATTCATCTAAATGCGTCTCCATTAGTTTAAACGAATCAGAAAACGGAATTCGCGCACATTCAAGAATGTTAATTCGCCTCAATCCGTTTTCCCTTTACGGCATGCTGCCGTATATATATGGCACCTTTTTTACTTCGTTTTTGAATATTTTTCACATAATTTTTACCACATTACAAAAACAAAAAGTAAGTTAAAAGTCTTGTAGAACTTCCTTTGACATTAGAAAACCATGGAAAAATTTTGTTTTTCAACGGAATAGATTTTATAAATAAACAAATTGAAAAAATACAGCCTATTTACACACTAAATGTAACTGTGACTAATCATCAATAGTGAATTGGCGAAAAATAACATCTTATGGTTTTTTTGAGTCGCTGATTACGAATCTGAAGTCGAAATCCCCAAATTCAGAATGGTGGATCCAATATGGAGGCCAAAATATTTAAAAAATTGGGCTCGTGGCTCAAAATTAGGTCCTCAGGTTTTCCTGGGTGAATGATTACGAAAATGAATAACAAATTACAAATTCTAAATGAAGGATCCAATTTGACGGACAATTTTTGAAATAAGTATTGTATCCGCCATTTTGAATGTTTGACTTGAAATTCATAATCAGCGGCGCAAAACACTTTTGAGGACCCATTTTGATGCAGCTACCAATTTTTTAATGTTTCGCCGCCATATTGTATCCTCCATTTTGAATTTTGACTGGAGACGTAATCAGCGACCAAAAAAAAAACCCGAGAACCCATTTTAAAGCCACGGGACTTTTTTTTACACTTTTGTCTTCCATATTCAATCCGCCATTTTGAATTTTGAAATTTTTTATTCAAATTCGTAATCAGCCACCCAAAAGAACCCCGAGAACCCATTTTAAAGCCACAAGACTTCTTGGACATTGCTTATCCGCTATATTGGATCTGCCATTTTTTGATTTGAAACGTAAAAAAATTTGACTCCAAATTCGTAATCAATGACCCCAAAAACCTTCCGTGAATGAAGTTTTAAAAAATTCATATGTAAGGAAAAATGTATGTTTCAAAGGGTTAAGACACAATCGGTGGCTGACAAAATATGTTCTGATTCAAAGGAAATAAAACCACACATATTTTTCCGGTTTGTTAATAAAAATTGTTGACAAAATTATTACTCTCTAACTTCTAAGGCTAATAATCGAAGTCATACTGAGCATAGGAAAAGTTTTTACAAGTAGTTAAAAAAACGCTGCAGCTTCTATACCGTTGGCCAGTCGTGACACTGACAGCTCACGGTTTTACTGAAATTGCGATATGTCCCGTAATTTACCATTTTTTCTGAAATCCTTTGAGATTCAAATGTTTCTTATACAGTGCTACAATTCCACAAAATTGCAATTAAATCGAAAGAACAATTACAGATCATGATATTCCTGATGTGTACTGGCCCAGGTACAAAACCATAAAACCACCATACTGCATAGTTATCGAGATATTGAGAATGGAACTTAGTACACATTGGCGTGTATACTATTTTGCAATGAAATATTATTCTGTGAAAACCGCAAGCAAATTAAAGTTTCTAACAGGTAGATTTGAAAGAAAATTTCACAAGCTTTACGATGATTACAGTTATAACCATTTCTCAAAAAAAAAAAAAAAAAAAAATATATATATATATCCTAGAGCTAATAATTGCGATATTTGAATTACACTGGGAATCCCTGAAATAAGTTATCAACATTTAAAAAAATATTATTTAACAAACCTGGCTTCCTCGATAGCTGTGTTCAGAAGCTGGTATTCGGGCGATTCTTCTCTTTGAATCCTTGCTTCAACGAATCTATGGCCAACTGTGAAACCCGCACTTGCACCGCTGCTTAAAGCACTTATTAAAGGACCCAAAGCTTGGCCAACAGGTCTATAAAAACAAATCAGAATTCTGTTAGTTTTAATCATTTTATCAAAAGTATAGTATAGAAAGTCAAAATAATGAAAAACATAAGCGATCAGCAAAATTTTCCTTTAAATTTTCAAGTTTAATATTCATTATTACAATTTTTTACTTACGTTTGTAAGATTGCTTCTGGTAGATCTAGAATGTACTTAGGAATACCAGTACCTACGAGGAAACTGCTTACTTCGTCCGTGAAGGAGTTACAGTTATGATTAAATATATGATAAGTACCAGGTCTGCAACGGAAACACACAAATAACACGTTGAATCATCAGCACAATAAACAAAATATCATAATAGCACTTGTTTTCATACACCCACCCGAAGGCTTTATAAAAATGCAATACATACGCAAAATTAGATGAGCCGAGTCCGTTGATGTATTCCAAAAAGACCGAATATGGTAGATAAGTTTCACCAATTTGCTCTATTTTTTGGGGCTCACGTAGTTCGGTGCTTGCCTGAAAAATATAAAACACACACAGTTTTAGTATGCACAAAGTCTATTAAAATTTTGCATAATTCAAAATCAATTTTGCTCAACCTAAAGTTTTAAACAAATTTCTTTCAAAAGTGGGAATCGCTCGTGGATATATTTGATGAAGCCGTTGTCAATAGTGTGACGCGAAGCATTTGACTTTAACGTGAAGTCTAAAATTAGAGCATCTGGAAGTTTGAGGATTCGCTGTTTTCCTAGCGCGTACCCGAGAATAAACTGACTGACACTAACGAGAACGTGAGAAAAACGAGAGATTCCTTCGGAACATTTTTCAATTTCATATTTTTATTATTACTTGGGATATATTTCAGAATATTTCAGATAAGTTCGATTTTTTATTTTCATAAAAAAACTTTTCTCTGAGGTTGTAAATTTACTTAGAGTTTCATACTAAATCAAATGCAATCGATGTAGCTGAGAGTCACTGCACTTACTACTCTGAATGTTTAATTGACAAAAGAGTACTTTCTTACATTGCTTTTTTTACAGCATTATGATGACTAAAACTTGGGCATGTGTAAAGACTAGAGTATTTGACTAGCACTTCCTCCACCATGAACATTGAACACCGTAGGGAACATTATTTTCAATGAAAATGAATGGAAATCGAAACTCCTTCGGAAGCTCTATAACTATAATCTCGGCAGAATTGATAACTCTTCAACACACGTTGAATGGGATAAAACGATAGAGGAAGAAAAACACAAGAAGGAAAGAAGCAGATAGAAATTCGTATCACACGCGCACTGTAGGGATGGATTTTCTTGTTATGCTGTGACGTCACATATTATGTGATTAGCACTGCCGGTTGGTAATAGTGCGGTTAGTAATAAAGATGGTAACGATGGCGGAGGTCTCTAAGTCGCGTTCCTGGTAGGTGGAGGTGATGTGGTGGTGGAGACACCAGGTCAGGGCAGGAGAGACGAAGGATTCACTGTATACACTATACCGGTCGAACTTACCGGCAGCTTTCGCCTTTAGAGAGTCTGGGCAGGAAAGTATGAAATGGGAAAGAGAGCCGTAAGAGTAGCTAGAACCGGAGTAGCTTTATTTTTAGTAACCCTCCGACCAAATTTAGTACCCCCTATACTCCGAGTATCGTATAGCCAGCGTCGATGACTAGATTTCTCAATGTAGATAGAAACAACTCACGCTTGTATTGCAGGACGTGATGTATAAGACTGGCCAAGCTCGCTAGACATCCAACTAGAAGAAAGCGCTATATACCGAATCTTCCGCCTCTATTTTAATTGAAATTCCAGGAAGTTAATGGTACCTAACAAGTTAAAGGAGAGTTTGCTTTGTCTTAACTAGATATTTCATTGAAAGATAAAGGATTCAGGAAGATTCCCCTACAAAAGTCTGTTGAAAGAGAAGGAATAAAGTAGAGAAAGTGATGATACATCGTTGATTAAATGAAGGTGTAGATGTTTAACCCGTGGTAGGCACACTGGTGCGAATTCGCACCAAAGCAAATTTCAATTTTGTAGAATTCAAAGGAAAATTAATTCAAATTTGGGATGGGAAGGCATATTGACTTTTCAAATTATCTATAATTTTCATAGTAAATAACGAACTTCAAAAACGGAACATCCCGAGTTGCACCAGTTTGCCTATAGAGAGTGCGTCAAATGAGTGTGCCTACCACGGGTTAAATTGAAGTTTGAACTTTAAAACATTTTAAGAAACGGGGTTAAGAACAAGAAAGAAAATCATCGTACTATAAAATCATGAGATGAAGCGATGGCTGAAAGTTGCCCTATTTGATCTCTTAGATTTGTCTCGATTTGTGGATTGCCTATTTTCTCAATTAGTTAATACATTGGATTACTATAGACTGCTCGGCTGGAAATTCTCTTACGGGATTTCTAACCGGTTCTTGCACCTGTTTCTGTATTCTTCACTAGAGAAATGTATCTTTAGTGAAATAATTTTCCTCAGAAAGCCGTAAATGTTTCTTCAAAGGATCGTTTGCTGGTTTCTTTCCCCAATTTACTTTACAGGACCCGATACAGGAACTAGTGCAAGAGTCTGTAAACTGTAAGGGATTCCGTAAAGAAATGTTCAGGTGAAATTTTCAGATGCAGGTCTCGGACAGATGGGTATCTATCTGTCCATCGCTTACTGCTGTGTGGGAGAGAGAGAGATGGAGGGGATAGAGGATGAGAAGAGGGAGAGCACGATTAGAAAGGAGGGGTCATTTTTAAGGGAATGGTGGGGGTGGGTTGAATGGATAGGTGAGAGGGAGGGTTACGAAAAGGTAATGAAGATTGAAAAAGGTGATGATAGTAATCTACATATTTCATCATCAATTCATTATCAGAGCTGCGATTCAGGGGAAGACTTCAAGTTTCAGGTTATTTTCCAGGTTTTTCCAAGTCTAATTAGGTTCATTTTCGACTTCAACTTGATGTAACTTATGAATGGTTTCTATACCGTTTGGTTTCTAATTCCCATATAAATCAAGTAAGGGTTTGCTATACTACATGTCTTTTCAGAATTTAATGCAATAAACGCAATAAATCAAACGATAAGCGACTTCTAAATTATTAAATATCCAAAATATGACTTAATTGTATATAATTTTTTCTGATTTTTTTCCAGCGACTCATACTAATTAGTTCAAACTAAGGTAGGAGGTGCCACGTCTACTGGTAGAAAAAACTCCAAACACATTAGTTGAAGTTTTACTCAAGTACCGAAATTGAATGAATTTTCAACTAAAAGTAATTCCATAAATTTATAATCAAAAGTAATTGAAACTTAAACCGTAGATTCTTTATTCAATTAATCATGCCCGACACGGAAAAAATTTATCCGTAAAAAAGTCACGAACTAGTAGCTAGGTCTCGGATATGAGAAAAATTCATCGGATATTGATGTACTTTCGTAAATAATCTGAGAACTTTGAGAAAGAGTTGACGAACTCGATGTGAAAATTCTAAAACGGTTCATCACTTTTTTTTACGTGAATGATTACAAAAGAATTACGAGTGATTGGGAAAAGATTTTCAGAAGTTTGATAATACCTATTTTGTTTGGCCTCGATGGCTGCACGTGTTTACACACTCCTGGTTTATGTTTAGAAACTTGGTGAGTATATATATATTAAATCGCACAAATAAAATTTTTTCTTTTTATATTTAGGTCTGAAATTTTCAGGATCTGTTCGTAGGGCATTCGAACATTCTTCGTCAAAAACTTTAAAATTTATTCATACATTTCTCATAGAAATAACCCTACTGAAAATTTGCGGTCGCATTTGCGGCCGCGTATAAGAAACAGCATTGGCAGTCGCATTTAAGGTTCCATTTGCGGCCGCATTTTGAAATATTATAAACCGTTGACTTATATTTTGTTGTCTGCGGTATAATTAAATTAGCACAACCGTGAATATTTATCAATTAAAGAAAAATGTAAAAAAAAATAAACTTTGTCCATTAACTGATAAATATTCACGGTTGTACTCATTTAATTACACCTCAGAGAATAAAAAGTAAGGCAACGCAAATTTTTTAGCGGCTTATAATATTTCAAAATGCGGCCGAAAATGCGACCGCGAATGCAGTCGCAAATGCTGTTTCTTATACGCGGCCGCAAATGCGACCGCAAATTTTCAGTAGGGAAGGATGTAATGTTTCATTGCTTTATCTCGTATCCGAGACCTAGCTACAAGTTCCTGACTTTTTCACGGATACATTTTTTCCGTGCATGCAATAAATAATCAAAATGACTTAAAAACTCAGAGAACTTTCATCTTGTACCAGAAAGATGCTTCTGGATACAAATGGAATTTCTCTTAAATTTAAGGTTAATAGGAGTTTCATTTGTCAGAAAGATTCTTTTTGTATTAAATATTTTTCTTTTGCGACAAACTTCATCTAATCTTGCAGCCAAATAATTCTGTTTGCGTAAGAAAGATATTCAAGTGGTTCAAAACAAAACAAGCAAGAGGACAATGCTTTCGTTTCCAGAACACTTTTTCTCTGAGTTATTACTTTAAATTACAGATGCCTTTTGCAATATAATTATGCATATTAACATTAATTAGAGTTTTAAATTATAACTGATCTTACCCTTGAACAAAAGTGTACTAACTAGAACTAGCACGAATAAAATAACGGGAATCTGTTTAAAAATAATCATACTCTTCTTAGAGTAAATAAACGTTGAAGATTGAAGATCAATTTTATATTACTCTGCGTAAGGTAGTAATCACTTTTCTAATTTTTTGTTAGTTCAGAGATTCAAGATGAATTTTTCTTTAAAAAACTCTAACTAAAAAATCCAAGTTTTAAAATTGAATTTTGCGTCATTTCCAGGTTTTCAAGATATTTTTACGATTTAAAAAATGTCAGGTCATTTCCAGGTTATTCCAGGTTTTCAGGTAAAATCGCCCCCTGGTTATTGGAAATTTTCTTCTGATAATTTTCAGTCACCTTTCTCGCGAGCTGAATTAAAATTATATGAAAATAGGTAAGACAATAATGACAATAACTAGGTGTTTCATGTATTTGATGAAGTTTCTATAAGTTTTATGCTAAATTGAACCACGAAATCACCAATACGCATTTATACACATTAAAAGTAACACTTGAAAAGCTTAACATTAAATTAAGAAATGTACTTCAAATCAGCGACGATCTTAAATTTAGAAAAAATTAATCTGAATTCAAGTAAATTAGATCTGAATTAAAAAAAACGTACGATTAAATTCTTAAATTCAGATATTGACCTTCCTAAATTTTGAAAATTTTTGATGAATTCAAGCCTGCTTAAAATGTCAGTTGAAAAACACGTAGAAACCGGATAGAAAGCGGGTTTCCGAAAATCTGGGTTTTATCTGGTCTCAATTCAAATGGTCGGAAAGTACCCGGATCCTACCCATTTCTTATCCCGGAAATGGCAACAGAAAATATGTTGTAAAAATATTCTTCTCGGTTTCTATCCGACAAATGGAACAAAAAATTGAATATTGGCAAAGACCGAAGTTCATTCCTATCCAGCTCCTACCCGATTCCTGCAAGGCATTGGAAACTGGTGATAGTTGCAGATGCGAAAGTGTTAAATCTACCCGCTCCTACCCGGTTTTTGTCTGAAAATTGGAACCAGAATAGATGTTACCAAATGGTTCCTATCTGATTCATACACGGTACTCGATAGTGGTGTACAATGTACCCGGTCCGACCCGGTTTCGATCCGGAAATTAGAACCAGAAATGAGATATTGCTCAATACTGCAGTTCGTTTCTACCTAGTTCCCACAAGGCACTTGACACTGGTGTTGCAATGCACTCGATCCTACCCGGTCCCTATCCGCAAAATAGAACCAGAAATTAGATATTGGCAAATTAGCCGGAAATTTTACCTCCTACTCGGTTTCTTCCCGAAAATGGAACCAGAAATTAATTATTAAAATAGTCGCTTGATCAAATTTAGCTAATTATGATGGAAAAGTATTTTAAAAGCTAAATTATCCTGTCTGAGAAATACTATTAGACATCGCTCTAAAGTATAAATGACAATTGAATAATTTAAAAAAAAAGGTATTTAAGAAAATATGATTATAATATATATTATATATATATTATTTATAATATATCATATTATTTTGGGGTAAGCGTGACTCACTCGGTTCTAGTCTCATTATACTGTCAAGGATCAAGGAGTTCATAGGAAGTGTACTAGGCAGTAAAAGGGGGGGGGGGATGGTTTAGATTTTTAGATTAATCTAGAATTCTCGTAATGTTCATTTGAATAACATGTTCGCTCCGCAAAACTGCTCCGACCCAGGTCGCTGATCAATCTCTCTAGCAAGCACCCCAGGCGAAGAGCTTCACAAAGTCACCATGTAAAGCTATCCACACGGGCCCATTAGTATCCAAAGTACTTCGTTTTGAGCGTCTTTAACTTCCTTTACGTCGATACGTTTTCTCATGCAAGCTCTTGTGTTTCTCTGGCTTTTTATATCTTTTCAAGTCAATGCTTCATTCACAAATTCCCACCATTCATTCCTCGATTTGCCTTTAGGTACGCTTCCATTTACTTTACCCAAATCATTTCAACACTTGTTTCACTCTTGTTAAACAGTGTTTCCTGCAAAGTTTGAGAATCCTCTCATTACTGCACGGAAAAAATAAGTTGTCGAAACTTTACTTGACTAGTCAAACATTCTAGGATAGGCCACTTTTTGTTGAGAATCTCATATAATTTTGATTAAAGAACCGCAGACTTCATCGGAAAAGTGAAAAAAGTCATCGAATTATTGGAAGACAATCTGGGAGCATCAGTTTTCGAATTTGTATTCAGCAGATTTTGACAAAGTTCTAGTCAAGCATTCAGTTTTTCATAAAAAGTCCTCCAGATTCCACAAGATTTGGAATACAATAACTCTAGCACAGAAACGAATAAAATTGGAAGCTTGTATTAACACTTAGTGACGCTCAGGTGAAGTGGTATATGTATAAGTCTGATTGGAGTCGCGGTCACCAGCAGTGAACAAATGAGCGCGGATTTAAATTTGGCTCTTCACTGACATTTGTGCAAAATATTCAATGTATTAAGTTAGCCGTACGGTCTAGTTGTTAGGGATAAGTTGCGTTCGATAGGCGTTAGGAAGTTCGAATCCCGCCGAAAAATTTCTTTCGATTTTTCATAGGTTCGTGTGTATCTGTAAAAATAAATATAACTTAAGCGTGAGTCTATGTAAATGACAATATAGTAAATATAACCGCGAAATATATATTGTTTTAACTTGACTATACTGCTTTCTAAAAACTCGTTAGGAGTCATCGAAAGTTTCATTGACTGGCTTCGAAGCATTATTGTCTCAGTGTTTCAAGAACTCTATTCCTCTGGTCTTCACATTTTCATTGAAATTATTTTGTACTTTCGACAACTCTTTCTACTTTTTAAACATGTATCAATCAAGGTTTGTAAGACGATTCTTTCAATTTATGACATACGTTTAGCCCTATCCTAGAGTGGCTGACTCAGTCATTCAAAATTTCAACAACTAATTTTTTCCGTGTGACTTTGTCCATCAGCGTTTTATCGTATACACTGTGCAGGAATTGCATGCCAATCGCGTTAACATTAATCTTACCCTTTTCTTGGTATGTGCAAGTTTCGCTACCGTACAACACGGTAGGTGCAAGTACAGAATTATATATTGACATTTCAGCTTGGATGTTGCCCTATCTACAATAAAATAGGGAACATTTTTTTATCAAATTAACCTAATAATCTTATCTGTCAATTCTATTCGTATTTCTGGTTTCTGTAAATTCTTTCTCTTGATTCGTGTTTTTATCATCATATCTCTACGTTTTGAGACCCCCTGAGTCCCAAAAACGATTTTCACGAATGTGTCTGTATGTCCGACTGTCTCTAGTCTGCTGGCATGATAATTTTCTAAAGACTGATTAGATTGGACTAAACTTTGGCACACGTTTTTTAAGCATGAGAAGAAAGAACAAATGTGTCGCTAATTATTTTGTTAAGAACGCGTAGTTTTTGTTTTAATCGGAAAAAGTGACATTAAAAATGGTTTTAATTAAATTTTTAGAAAACCAACACAAGATCCGAATAAAAGAAATAAACAAAAGTTGTTCACCTAGAAGAGATCTACCAATTCGTACTCATTTTTTTTTATGGGGCGCGAAGTTTTTGTTTTAATCGTGAAAAAATACACGAAAAATAAATAAATTAAATTTTTGGAAAAAGGACGCAAGGTGCAATAAAATATTTGATAACAAAATTATTTGCCTAAATTGAATATAAAAATTTGATTTTGACCCATTTTTTCCCACGAGACACCTGATGAGAATGTGTTCCTTAAAGCCAAAGGAGCTTTTAAAAAAGAGAATTCACAATCGCCAAATTTCAGTTGTCGATGGCTTGACCTTTAATTTTAAAAGTCCTAAGCAAAAATGCGGGAAAAGTATAATCACCGAGCGCGCATAATGTGCCCGCGCGGCGGGCATTTTTTTACGATGGTTAAATACTTTTTATATACTTTGTGTAAGGTAGTTTAGAAAATGATTAATGCACAAATTTTGCATCTGGGCCTATAGAAATTCCGTAGACAGTTACTAAAAACTAGAAATGCGCTACACGTTTTTCGTAGCAACGTGCATTCTGTGTTTGGCCCATTATGTCTGTTGCGTTGTTTACCTAGCAGACTAAGAAATTTGTTTATAACTAGAAATTTTATTTTAAATTTGAAGCATAGTTAAAATATGTATTACTGCGATCTTTCCAAATATTATAATTTTATCATCAAATATTAAATATTTGACATTTTGTACAAAATCACGCTTAAGAGAACCAGTGGTTTATAGTAAAGCGTTACTTGCAACGCGTTACCAGAAAATTTACTTTTTTAACTAACGGTAACAGCAACGCATTATATTTTTATAAAAAGGTAACAGTAACGGTAATGCGTTACAATTTTTTGGTAACGGTAATGTAAAGTAACGCACGTTAATGATCGTTACTTTATACACATTTTAAATACGTTTAGTATAGTATTACTATAAATATTTTAATGTCAAGAAAACCAATCAGATGATGATTTGCTCTCCATTAGAATGCGCCAGATGGTTGTGAAACAAATTTTAAATAGTGAGGTAGGTAGTTCTGAAACGCGAAATGAAATTTTTTTTCAAGTAAACGTGCTCATGCCGTGCGCGAGTACGTAATACCGGTGTTTTCATAACAGTGATTCAAAATCTAGTCTTGTCTAATAGAAAAAATGAGTGATCACGTGCTGATTATTGACAATGATCACCGAAAGTGAAGAAAAAGAAAACTGCCGAAATAGATATAGATTCTATTGACGATACTCCAGACTTTAGTGACAATGTTCCCTAATAGGATTCCCTATATTAGGGAATATATAATAGTTTCTAGTTATAAAATAGTTCCCTAATAATTCCTGGCACGTGTAAAATGTCCGCACCTTCAGAACGTTCCTGTGGTGAACCTGAGGGGAACCTTCCGTTATTGTTATTTTTAACAACAATTATCTCGTAAACCGTGAGAGATAGATAAAAATGGATATTAATTTTGAGTTTTGGGGTTTGAGTACCGCTTATACTACACTGTAATATGATATCCATATTAAAAATCTGACATCGATTTTGACCTATCACTTACAGTTCAAGCTATATTTATTGATAATAATAACAATAATGATAATTTCAGTTTGGAGCTTATAGACAAATTCATTATTTTTAAATTATATTACCTAACTGTAAATATAATTTTCAGTTTTATTAAAATTTTCAGTTTTGAATCAAATGTACCAAATTCTTTAGATTCTTTTGGGACATTTAAATAATGTGTTGAAAATTTACTAAATAAAAGTAACGGCTAGGTAACACGTTATTTTTTCTTTCAGTAATGGTAACGGTAACTCGTTGCTTTTTCAAGAAAGTAACGGTAACGCGTAACAAATTTCGAGGCAGTAACGGTAACATTAACGCGTTACTTTCAGACAGTAACGTGTCAAACACGAAAGAGAACTTAGTAAAAGTTAGTATTTTCCGAAGTTAATGACACAATTATTCAATCTTAAGAGTAATATTTTTGGTTGAAGAAATTTTGCAATTTTTCAAATTATTTATAATGCTTCACTTCTGACGTTTCATAAGAAAGGTGGAGAAAATTATAATTTTTCCGAATTTCTTTAACTATGCCGTTTACTGTGAAGTATTTTCTTGTTTCAGAAGTTATACCCTATAATTGTTTAACGCAATAAATTGTCAATAGTTCATTTTTTATATCTGGGATTTGCAACTCAGTTAATTTGCGTCTAATTTCTTAACGTCGATGCTTTTTTACAAAATACGCTTGAAAAATTATTTTATGTTCAATGAAATCGTCCTGAAAAAACTATTCAGAATTTATTGCAAAACGAATTCATAAGACAAATAAAAATGATTTAACTATTAAGAGTTAACTTCTAGAATAAGAACATGCTTAATAATAAGTGGCATATGTAGTTCAAGAGGGTTGAAAAAAATTAGAGTTGTACCCACATTTTCTATGATAGCCACGAGTGAGTAATTAATTGTGTAAACAACTGCAAAATGTCTCTAACAAAGAATATTAATACTAATATTGATACATTTGATTATCTGTGTCATTGATTCAGGAAATGAGTAACGTTGAAAATAAAAATGTTAAAAAATGTTAAAATTAGTTTCACGACATACTCGGTTCATGTCTGCTCACAGTATGATTTTAAGAAAAGGAATTGAAAAACATAATTGGAAGAAAAGTTTATTTAGAATATATTATTGAATAGATTTTCGCGTTTTTCTGAGTCATGGTCGTTAGTCAAATTTATTATTTTCGGGTTTGAGTGGAAGGTGATACTAGGACCTATACTTAATCTATTGGTATTAAAGTCGTGTCCGGAAAGCTACTAAAAGTGGGTACATTTCGTGTTAGAAGAAAAACTATAACACGTGCATTTTTCGACGTAAAGGAAGTCTTGGGCTTGAAATGCCGTGAATTTATCCGACTATGAATCTAGATGTAACTCCATGCTGGTCATAGGGACCTTTTCATGCGGACGGTCAATTGAAAAATTGGCAACTGTAAATTTCAAAAACAATAATGTAGTACGAATAAAACGAGGCATACAATTATTGTTCGATGAACATTGACTTAAAATGCATGATTGGGATTTTATCTTCAAAATCCAAGCGGCTCGATAGCTCAGTTGTTTATGCCCTTTGCTTTTTTGCATCACACTTCTGCCTCTATCTCTCGCACTACGAAATTCTCCTGGATACCTCTGTGGTGACACTAATCAGCGCGAGCATAAGGTCACTCATGTATTTTATCTGGATGACCTGAAGATCTATGCCTCTGTTAAAAGCAAACTTCAAACTGCTATAAGTATCGTCAAGAACTACACAGGAGAGATTGGGATGGACTTTGGTTGGACAAGCGTGCCAAAATTAATCTGAAGAAAGGAAAGATTACTGGCGTTCCTAAGCACCCTGAGCTTGTAGATATAAGTGTCATTAGATATCCTAATACTGGAGAGACCTACACATACCTGGTCGTACCTTAAAGCCGCATTCAGGACGTAACATCGGTGAAGGAATCTCTCCGAAGCAGATGCAAGCATCTTCTTCGACAGATTTGGTCTTCCAATCTGTCGGCGTTGAACAAGGTATCTGCGACTAACATGTTTGCCGTCCTGGTTCTACTCTACTCGTTTGGGGTGGTTCAATGGACGAAGAACGATCTTAAGGTCCTTGATGTCATAACACGTAAGATCATGCATATGCATAAAAGCTTGCATATCAATTCGTCAGTTCCGTGATTATACATTTCACGCCGTCAAGGCGGAAGCGGACTTCTGAATCTCGAGTGGTTTCATAATCGCATTGTTCTAAGTACAGCTTACATCGTTGCGAATAGCAGAAATCCTCTCCCAAAGAGGGTCATTTCCACCTTAGCATACCGTGATCGCATTTTATGTCAAGAAGTTCCTAGTGATAGGTGCAGAGCTTGTCATACACACCCTGAGTACCTAGAACACATACTATCGATTTTCGGGCAGCAGTCTCCGTTGCGCACTCGAGGCCTGACATTGTTCTCCAAGACTTCGAGAAACGAACTGTATTCGTAATCGAATTCTCGGCTCCGTCCGAATACAGCATCACTGCAAAGAAGAAAGAAAAGGAGGAGAGGTATTGAGACATTAAAAGGAAGCTGCAACGACTGTACCCAAAATATTCGGTACAATTGTCCTTGTGATAGGTGCTCTCGGAGGTGCAAAACTATCACTGGTTCGTAACCTTAAAGCCATACCCGCGTGCCAAAAATATGCCAAGGCACTTACGAGATGGATGCAGGAAGCTGTCATCCTTGGGTCGCTTCGTGTCCTTAAGACACACGAGGGTTTTGCCGGTCTGTCGTTGTGATTTCGTCGGGCCCTGTGACCACCCATCTCGAGGTTGCGAGACGTGGCCATAGGTTTGATTTAGCGCGGTTTTACTGGGGGCTATTGACATTTTTAGATGGCAATTGCTCTCAGTGAGACCCTGCGGACACGAACATGTATTTAGTAACATTTCCAAAATGATACAACTATTTTGAATCTCGTAAAATTATAGAAATTTCCTACAATGTACAATTCCAGACGGGCCTGAGACACAGTATACACTGTATTGTTACTAATTGATGTTAAAACTACAATAAGTGATACGTAGTATTTACGAAGAACTCTGAAATTTGAAACAGTAACATCAGTTTGGACGGTATACTGACACACATGGAAATTGTGCTGAAGCCACAGGATTTCCAGTTATAAAAGGGACAGCATTAGGATGGCCAGAAAATCTTTTTTACGAATTTCCATGCACATCGTGCCGTAATTTGTTCGAATCCCCGCAAAAAATATGTTTCTTTGGTTTAAAAAAAAAATGATATAAGGACAACAGTGGGATTTCAACGGAAGCGGGCCCCCTTTTGAAAAATTGTACCCGCTCCCGGCGAAATCGCGATAATATTTCAGCCGTATCCACGCCTCACGACCGTGAGATAGGTGGTTACAGTCTGCGATGGACTCAATACGATGATCAGGCAAAAATCTCGTGCACCCTGAGTACACGGATCGATCCAAGGACGACCGTCTTCTGCATTTTCCGCACAAGTGTCTTAGCATTTTCTTCACACGCAGAGGTGCTATACAGGCTATTGACCAGTGAAAGCTAGGCACCACTAAGAACATCGCAACTTCTTTATAAGGTCTTTGTATATTTCTTTTTGTTTTCATTCTTCTTCGCTGTGATGTTTTTGTCAGCCGGTGGCGAAAATCCGATAAAAACATGATTCGTTTGTCGAAGTCAAGGAGAACTATGTCCGACATCGTGTGCACAACAGAAACAATTATCGAGAAGATGAAGTTCCACTACATGCGGCGTTTCTCATTTTCGAAAATTGTCTCTATCTCCCTAGGAGGATATGTTATACAGGGTGTTTTTTTTTAAACTTGAGACAACGAAATATCTCAAAAAATACGCATCCTACGGAAAAAATGTCTGGAATAAAAACTTTTTATTTTCGAGGGGGAAAAAAGATTTGTTAAAATTTACCCCACCCCCACCCCCACAGGAGGCAGGGGTGGGGTAACTTTGTAATTTCAAATGGCAACCCCAATTTTTTATCACAGATTCAGATTCTCCTTTACGAAATACGTAAGTTTTATTCGGAAAATTTGTTTCGATTCGCGATAGATGGCGCTGCAATTGCGAAAAATGAAATTGTTGACAATACTTTTAGCTCTACCCAGGAATAACGACGCGGACGTAGTAGTTGTCTATTCCCTTCGGGGTGCTTAATTTCGGTGAGTCCCCTTGCCTCTCACCATCCATCGGGGTGCTTGAACTTTTGGCAACGGGACAGTAAAAGTGATAAAACTGTCGAAAACCATTCCGGAATGCAGTTGGTTGACGACAGTCGATTTTGGATGTAGACATTACATATCATCGAGTCTCCACTGTCTACAATCCTCGACGTCATTCCGGCCGAGCGATAACCGCGTCTGTCCATGCTTAACGTTTATTCATTAGGAAGGTTGATTGTGTTCATTTGATTTGGGTGTGTTGGTTGCTTTCGTTTGGGTTATTGTTGTTGGTCGCGTTCGTTTGAGTTGGTTTGGGTGTCGTTGTATTTCTTCATTACCTTACTTCATTACTTTTACAATGGAAATTCTATCTCAGCAACAGAAGATTGAAATGATTCTCATTTATGGAGAAAGTGGCAGGAATATCAATGATGCTCTCACGCTTCATGCTCAACGCTTTCCAGAAAGTGTTCCTTCACGCGCTTCTTTTCACCGGGTTGTCCGAAACTTCATCACTGACGGAAGTGTACAACCGAAAAAAAGGAAGCGTCAAGTAACAGTTACTGGAGTTGATAATGAAATTGCAATTTTAGCTGCAGTCACTCATGACCCTCATGTTAGTACTCGACAACTAAGCCGCGATTCCGGAATGTCTCTATCCAGTGTTTGGAAGGTATTAAAACGTAATAATTATCATCCGTATCATATTTCACTGCATCAAGAACTTCATGGAAATTATTTTCAGAACCGAGTGACATTTTGTCAATGGGCGGTTCAGCAGATACAAGGAAACCCGAATTTCTTTTTTCTAGTACTCTTCACAGACGAGTCGTCTTTCACAAACCATGGTAACGTTAATCGGCACAACATGCATTATTTGAGTGTAGAAAATCCACATTGGTTGCGTGAAGTTGAGCATCAGCGTTCATGGTCCGTGAACGTTTGGTGTGGAATAATTGGAGATCAACTTATCGGTCCGTATTTTATTGATGGAAATTTGGACGGTGAAAAATATCGTGACTTTTTAGAAAATCAACTTCCAATATTGCTGGAAGAACTAAGCTTGGAAGTCCGACACAACATGTGGTTTCAACATGACGGTTGTCCAGCACATTATGCGGCAATCGCGAGGGAAGTACTCAATCGCGAATTCAATGGACGATGGATCGGTAGAGGAGGTCCAGTAAATTGGCCTGCCAGATCGCCAGATCTTACGGCGCCGGATTTCTATTTGTGGGGTTATCTAAAGAATCACGTGTATCAAAAAGTGCCCACAACTCGCGATAACTTGATCGAGCGAATCAGGTCTGCTTGTGCACAAATATCACCAGACACAATTCGCCTATGTGTGGAATCTTTCAAAGCTCGGATTAACAAGTGCATCGAAGTGCGAGGACACCATTTTGAGCACTTATTGTAAAATAATTAATCGAAATCAAGCATCCCTGTGGTGAGAGGCAAGGGGACTCACCGAAATTAAGCACCCCGAAGGGAATAGACAACTACTACGTCCGCGTCGTTATTTCTGGGTAGAGCTAAAAGTAGTGTCAACAATTTCGTTTTTCGCAATTGCAGCGCCATCTATCGCGAATCGAAACAAATTTTCCGAATAAAACTTACGTATTTCGTAAAGGAGAATGTGAATCTGTGATAAAAAATTGGGGTTGCCATTTGAAATTACAAAGTTATCCCCACCCCTACCTCCTGTGGGGGTGTGGGTGGGGTAAATTTTAACAAATCTTTTTTCCCCCTCGAAAATAGGAAGTTTTTATTCCAGACATTTTTTCCGTAGGATGCGTATTTTTTGACAGATTTCGTTGTCTCAAGTTAAAAAAAACACCCCGTATAGGTTAGGAGTACTACATGAATCAGAATATACAGGTACATATACAGGGTGCCCTACCACATATTCAACCCCTTGTACTATGTGATAGTGCACAAAAAATATACAAAAAAGTCCTCTAGCAAAAAGCTATGCGAAGCTTAGTTTGGGTACAAAAAAACTTCAAAGTTTTGTGTCCCAAGCGTTAAGAGAGTGTGTGCGTACAAGTGGTCACTAAAGCTCGCTCTTCGTTGATTGATTAGGCCCAGCTTTGAAGCGGTGTCATTTTTTGATGACAGTTGCTCCCAGTTTACCTTGCGGTGGTTGTTTAACGTTATATACCTGACAATATTCGTGCCCGGGCACTGCGTAAGTTAAACGAGGAATCCTCCAGCGTAAGAATCTCAATTTGGCCAAGAAAATATTTCCATTTAACTTTCTCTTTTAGATGATTTCAAAGAGTTTGTGAAAAAACCTTGTTTTTAATGGAAACAAAATTTTACAGTGGCGTTATCTTCAAAAAATCTATTTTACTTTTAATTGAATTTTTTTCAGGATTGAAAAAAATCGTTATAATAGTCTTAAGTACATGAAAAGAGCTTACCAAAATATATAATGAAAGTCCAATCCGATTGGCCTGAGAGAAGCAGTATTTGACACGTTACTGTCTGAAATTAACGGGTTAACTTTACCGTTACTGTCTCGAAACTTGTAACGCGTTACCGTTACCGTTACTGAAAAAGTAACTTAAAAATACTGAATTTGTCTAAAGGCTTCAAACATAAATTACCATTATTTTTATTATTAACAATAAATATCGCGTGAACCGTAAGTGATAGGTCGAAATCGATGTCAGTCAGTGTAGTATATGCGGTACTCAAAACTCAACAATAACATAAATTTTTACCTATCTCTTACGGTTTACGAGATAATTGTTGTTAAAAATAACAATAACGGAAAGTTTCCCTCAGGTTCACCACTGGAACGTTCCGAAGCGGCGAACATTTTACACGTTCCGAAAATTATTAGGGAACTATTGTATAACTAGAAACTATTGTCACAGACACTAAAGTCTGGATTATCGTGAGTAGAATCTATATCCATTTCCTCAGTTTTCTTTTTCTTCACTTTCGGCGAATCACAAGAATCTTGAATTTCGTGATCATTGTCGATAGCCACCTCGTGAGCACTCATTTTTTCTATTAGACAAGACTAGATTTTGAATCACTGTTATAAAAACACTGGTATTGCGTACTCATGTGCACGTAAGACTATCAACCGGCGCGGCGTGAGCACGTTTATTTGAAAAACTTTCGTTTCGCGCTTCAGAAATACCAACCTTAAAATTTAAAATTTGCTCCACAACCATCTGACGCATTTTAATGGAGAAAAAATCATCATCTGATTGGTTTTTTTCACATTGAAATATTTATTGTAATACTAAACGTATTTAAAATTTCTATTAAGTAACGATCGGTAACATGCGTTACTTTACATTACCGTTACTAAAAAATTGTAACGCGTTACCGTTACTTTTTCTTAAGGAAAAATTAAATATGCCATACAAAGTTGGTAATAGTTAAAATTTTGTATCTGTATTTGTGTTGTCTGTATTGTATCTGTATTGTCCCTCTATCGAGGGCTTCTGCTCAATAGGGTTACAAAACTGAATAAGCAGTCATAGTCAATGGAACAGGGATGGTTCTGAAGGAAAACCCCCAAGCCAAATCGTGAACACCGAGTAATCTGTGACACAAGTTAAAAAGACGTTTATATCGCATTTTTGACGAAAATGAGATTTTCATATTTTTGCGACTGAAATTTGTAATTCTCTGAAGGATCCCTGGCGGACCGAACGAACGGAGCGGATACGCTACAGCGTATCCTTATAGTATTCACATCGTATCCTCTCCGTATCATGCAAGAAAAACTGATTAAAAAAGGAAGATGAACATTTCACTTATTGAAATTCGGATTCTACGTGAAATTTTGCGTTAAAAGGTCACAGAGTAATCGCAATAGTTTTTCTTGCAACATTAAAAACTTTCAAAAAATATAATACTTATCGATAACGTGGACTGAAGGCGACTTCAAACGCATCGTCGACGGATAAAGCCTATGAACTGCTACTGAATGACGATGCGTTTGAAGTCTTTTTCAGCGCACGTCATCGATGAGTATTATATTTATTAAAAGTTTTTAATGTTGCAGGAAAAACTATTGCGATTACTCTGTGACCTTTTAACTCAAAATTTCACGTAGAATCCGAATTTCAACAAGTGAAATGTTAATCTTTCTTTTTTAATGAGTTTTTCTTGCATGATACGGAGAGGATACGATGTGGATACTATAAGGATACGCTGTAGCGTATCCGCTCCGTTCGTTCGGTCCGCCAGGGATTTAACTGTAAGTCAATAAAAAGTTGTATTTGGCCTCTAACACCAGGTATGACAAAACAACTCAGAATGACCGTATGTCGACTCGCGGTCTTTTTAACTTTTAAAAGCGTCGAGGCTCCGTCTTCAATACAATAAGGTCGAGTGCTATTTTACAGATAGTCGAGTCGCGGCTTTTTCCCCCTGTATTTTTCTCTGAGAACAACCGCATGCCTATTTTATTAGTGCAAAAAATGCAAAATATTATTTTTTTCACAGAATGGGAAAAATGTTGATTTTTTAACAGAATGAGAAAAATATTCATCAATTTGTATGAATAATGTTGAAACATTCATAAAAAATTAATTCCACTGTACTTTTTTGATACAAAATCGTTTTCGTTGATTTTCTACATTCGAAACTGAACAGAGATAAGTGTCTTTTCAACATATGTACGGTAGTAAGAATAAATTACTCCGTGGCGTGAACTGCAGTGCTGCAGGCTACATAGCATCAGGGAGTGGTGTTTCACACGGAAGGAGGTCCTGAAGGAGATGATAGAGGAGGAGGATAACTTATTCAACAAGGTGGATGAAATCATTCAAAACAATGAGGCTTTTAGCAAGACTAAGAGAGAATAGTGTATTATGAAACTAGAGAGAAAAGTGAGCGATTTCGACTAGTGTGAATCACACGAGTTAGAATCGCCTCCCTCCTGTGACGCACACGATATTTTTTGTAACAAATGTACAAGAAAATCTCATTTGAATGAATTAATAATGGAAGTTAGCCCCAGCCCCCACTGATCCGAGTGCGAGAAATAGGTGGACATGATGACATAAGCAAATCAAAGCAAACGAGGAAAATAAAGTTTTTAAGGTTAGGGAATATCAAACATAAACGTTGACGCAGTTTTCGTCAGTATGATCAATCCTATAAATTCGGATCGGAAAGTTCCGAGTCTGAATCGAATTTTGCTTGAAATTTACTAAATACACTTCGCTATAGATTATGTATTTATTTATCAAATACCCAAAATATGTCATTTATAGTTAAGGCTATTTTGTAAGTCAATTTTAAGTTCCAAATGAGGAGGGCTTTCGCCAACTTGCGTGCAGAACAGAGTTGAGGTTTCTATGGACTAGGATTAAAAAAAAAAACGGAGGCGACAAGGTGTTATCGCTGAGACATGGAGCTGCTGGAGGTGCGGCACCGAGAGACATAAGGCTGTGGATTGCTCCGGAAAGCCGCAATGTCACCTATGTGTCACAAGAGAGGAAACGTCCCGGACAGGCCATTTTCTGGAGACTATGAGATTTGCGGCTTTCGTAGAGAAAGCCTCGAAGAGAAAGCCTTGAGAAGCCACATTTAAAGCCAAGCAGGCACACAGGAGAAAGCCGAAGCGTGGCTCGGCGAAATATAAGGCTACTGACCTTAAGGGGATCTATCAGAGTTAGAAAACGGGATTCCAGTTTTCAGCCGCACGGTTGAATATTTTTGTCTGATATTTTGCATACCTCATCTAAAATTAGTATGTTTTGCCAACTGGATTCGGATTTTTGAACAAATGTTTATATTTAATGTTATAAACAAAAAGAAAAGAACAATAGAAAAAAATGCAGTGACGTTCAGTGTTAGCTTAGTATGCATTTTCGCGACATGGGCATCGACCCTTGACAAACTTACAAGACAGACACCTCGGAGTGCGTCGAATTACCTGAAACGAATCACCCTCTCATTGTTATGAGATGCAGGCTGGTTCAAAAAATTGAAATTATGAAAGCATATCGTGATTTAATTTTAATTAGCAGAATTAGTTTATTCGTATAATTTCAAGAAAGTGAAAAAAGATGAATGAAAATCGGTTTATATTTGCAGTAATAATAGAAATGCTGAAGTGCATACAGAGATTGATCAGCAACCTGAGTCGGAGCAGTGTTGCGGAATAAACGTGTCATTTAAATAAATAACACGATAATTCCAGATCAATCTAAAACATCTATACCTAACACCTATATACCTATATACCTTATATCCATATACCGACCTACTTTATACCTATATACCTATTCACTAGTTTTTCGAACCGAGCAAGTCACGCCTATCTCGCAAGGGAAATGGCTTAATGATATAATAATAATAATAATAATAATAATAATAATAATAATAGAGAGCCTCGGTGGCTCAGTTGGTTAGACGCTCGGACTTCACCTCAGAGGTCCGGGGTTCGATCCCTGAGCCGGTACCTCTTGAAATTTTTCTATGTACCTTTACCGAGGTTCTGGTGGTTCGGAACCCACCTTAAGCTGTAGGTCCCCCCATCATGTACTTGACTGCAACCCAGTCCGTGAATGATGGGGTAAAAACCAGGCTTTGCCCAATATGTCAGGGCACACGCTCTTATCAGGTCACTTGATTGCATTATAATAATGCGTCCGTGACTGATAATATATACCGGGAAAACCCCGTGCATAATATTTAAACAGACAAAAAATCCAACTCTAACCAGGAATGCCTTCGACATATTGGGCAATAACCATCTTAAGCCTGAGAGAAAAATGAGCTTCCTCATTTTTTTATTATTATAATAATAGGGATGTTAGATTGTTACCTTCTAGGACAGAAGGAGCAGAAGCGGATGACGTACACGTTCCAGTAGCTTTGGGATTGGTTTCTTTAAGGAATCATGATCGAAGCTTCCGGAGCCTACAACTTCTCTAATAATAAAATAGGGATGTGGCGTAGGGATGTGGCGACCCCATCGCCCGAGAGCTCCTGCTCTTGCAGTCAGCCGCGTTGCTTTGGGCTAACTCCCCAATGCAACGAATTATGCGGTTACGACACAAGTATCGCGCAGTGCCACCCACAATAGGCCTCTCTCGGATGGAGGCCATGGTTCAGTTGGGAGTGGCAATAGGAACGAACCGAGGCGACGACCAGGCAATGACCCCGGACAAACGCGAGAACATCGATTTAAATGGTCGGACCAACTCAGGAGGGACCTTCTTACCTGTTGGCAAAGAAGCTCACCGGCGCGGAGAGGATTCATGAAGAGGTTGCATGACCGTTGGGGCAATATGCACCCGGAATATGCTCATAAAACGCCTCAGTATTTGAGAGATCATGTATCCTTCTTGCGAAAAAACGGATATGAAGCTGTTTATCAACAGGAAGAGGAGCAACATCCTCCAGCGAACATTCCACCCGTTCCAGCAAGACCACCTTTGCAGATAGCCGATAATGTCAACATGAGAAGTAGGAGATCTATCCACCAAAAAGTCTTCCTCAGGATGGACAAATTAGCTGAAGCTAATACTGCTCTCCGCGATTTGCTCCCCGAAGATGTTAATCTCTGGAATCTGAACTGTGTAGTTTACGAGAAGGCGGTCTCCCTGCTTAGCGACGATAGAAGTAACGAAACTTCGGTACGTCTGAGTAAGACACGCGAGCGTATTGCACAGCATCAGTTCAAAATTGAAACGGCGAGACGGCATGCATCAAATGTTCAGTGCGTGATTAGCTACAGAACAGCAAATAAAAAGTTCACTCCAAAAGTTAGGGCACTTGCTCGAGACTTGAGGAAAGCAAATCACACGCTGAACAAGTGTAAACTGTCGACCATCAAGCAGCACTGGACGCAAAAAGTAAGATCTCTTTCAACAGCGAAACAGCGCCTTGAACGGCGAGTTAAGTGGATTCAGGAAAATTCCACCTTTTCTACTAATCCTTCCCGTCTGTTCAATAAAGCGTCATGTGTAGTTAAAAATCCGCCTAGTCGAGAAGAGATTCAAATCTTCTGGGAGCAAGTATATGGAGATACTTATCAGCTAAATGAAGATGCTTCCGATATATCACTCTTTCGTAACTTTTGCCAAAGGCAAAGGTTACAAGATCCAGAGGAAGAGTGTCCACTAATTACTGCTGAAGAAGTGAAGAAAGTTATCGCTAGAACTAAGAACTTTTCGGCGCCAGGGCCAGATAAAATCAACAACTTTTGGTGGAAGAAGTTTACTTCTACGCACCAACATCTAGCTCGTATATTTACTACTTTCTTAAACGGAGAACAACCCGTCCCGCAGTGGCTAGTGGAAGGACGCATGGTATTGATCCCTAAGGCCGGAGATTTGTCATGTCCAAAGAACTACAGGCCCATAGCTTGTTTAAACACCAGCTACAAGCTATTCACTGGCATCCTCAAAGAGAGGATATTGACATCTATCGAGCCGGTATGGAGTGCAATAGTCGAACAACGTGGATGCAAGAGAGGGCTGGCAGGTTGCAGGGAGAACCTGTTAATAGACAGGTGTATTACCCAGGACTCGATCAGGTATCGACGCAATCTGTCCATGGCTTGGATTGATTACCGTAAGGCATTCGATAACACGAACCATGAGCTTCTTATCAAGCTCCTTGAGTGCATGGAGGTGCATCCAAAAATAGTGAGATGCATAGAAGAACTTATGCTCTTGTGGCGGACAAGATTTGTCATAACATCTGACAAAAGACAAGTGACTACAAGCTTTGTCACATATAAGAGGGGGGTCTTTCAAGGAGACTCTCTAAGTCCCATACTTTTCTGCATTTCCCTCTTGCCTCTATCTATTGTGCTCCGAGGCAAAAGCTCTGGATACCTATGTGGCCCGCCGAGCAGAAGAGAATATAAGGTCAACCACCTTTTATACATGGACGACCTTAAACTCTTTGCTTCCTCAAAAAAGGACCTTAACATCCTTGTAGATGCGGTAAATAGGTATTCTAAAGCGATTGGCATGAGCTTCGGACTGGACAAGTGTGCCTGCGTCCACCTACACCAAGGAAGACTAGAAACTACATCATCCAGTGACGATCAGGATGTTCAACTCATAGGCGGAAATACCGTTCAACATCTTGGTATTGGAGAAACATATACATATCTTGGAATACCGCAAGCGGAAACCCAAAATGTGCATAACTTGAAAACGGCCCTTGGAAAAAGGTATCGCCAAATTCTCAGAAAAATTTGGGCTTCCGAATTATCTGGAAAGAATAAGATCCAGGCGACCAATATGCTGGCCGTTCCTATACTGCTCTACACGTTTGTTGCAGTAAAATGGAACGTCGATGAGTTAAAACAACTTGATCGAAGCACACGCAAGATGATGACAATTCAACGAAGTCTTCATCCTAGATCTTCCGTACCTCGAACATATCTCCCTCGCGATAAAGGAGGTAGAGGATTGCTAAGCTTAGAGTGTCTTCATCGGAGAACGGTTCTGGCTACAGCCTGTTCAGTTCTAAGAAGCACGGATTCCCTTATGCGACTCGTACATCAACATGAAGTCGCCAATGCTGCGGTGTTTCTATACCATGCAGCAAATAGGGCCGCAGAGGAGCTTGACCTCCCATTTGATTCCAGCGACATCACTAACACCTCTGGTGCTCAAAAGTCGTATACAGGAAGCAGAACATACGCTTCTACTAAGAGAACATGCTGAGAAACCCCTCCATGGTAAGTTCTACGACATCCTACGTAGAGAAGAGCTCTCGATGGGTCTGACCAACATGTTACTCAAGTCTGCTGGATTGAGATCGGAGACCGAGGGATTTCTTTTTGCCTGTCAAGACGGCGTTATAGACACCTTAGTTTACCGCGAGCGCATAATGAATATACCTGTACGCGATACCAACTGCCGAGCGTGCAAGCTAGAGCCCGAAACACTTGGACATGTTCTCAGTGGATGCTCTAAATATGCACGCTGCGCGTACATAGAGAGACACAATGCAGCTCTAAAAGTGATATATTACCATCTTAGGCATTTCTATGGTGTTGATCTATTGCCCGTCTTGCCAAACGCCCAGGGGGAACTCGAGTCAGTCGTGGAGAATGATCAGTGTAAGATCTACTGGAATTTCTCATTCTCCACCACTCAACGTATCAGTGCTACGAAGCCTGACATTGTCCTCCAAGATCTGAAGAACAAGATCATTTACGTGATTGAATTCTCGGCACCAGCCGATGGTAATATCACGGCAAAGGAGGGAGAAAAACAGGCGAAATATCAAGCACTTCTTTTCGAGCTGAGTAAGCTGTACCAAGGCTACAAAGTCCATCTTATAATTCTCATAATCGGCTGCCTTGGAGGTATGAAAGCTTCATTTATTAGCCAACTCAACAAGATTCCGGCTTGCCAGCGTCAGGCTCATTTCATCGCGAACCGGATGCAAAAGGCTGTTCTCCTGGGATCACTCCATCTGGTCCGTCAACACTGTTCCTCTTAAATTCTACAAAGATTGGTAGCTCTAAAAAAGTATCCAGAGGTGAAACCTTCATCTCCAACTGTCTTGTCTGCCGCGTAAGGTCATCCGCGGCTAGAGACCTGACTCCAGGGAACAGTGTTGCCCGATGTTATCACGCGTAAATTTCCCGCTCTTGCTTACCTTCTAGGACAGAAGGAGCAGAAGCGGATGACGTACATGTTCCAGTAGCTTTGGGATTGGTTTCTTTAAGGAATCATGATCGAAGCTTCCGGAGCCTACAACTTCTCTAAATAATAATATAATAATATAAATAATACCGAAGGTGTTCTCGCGTTGTCGTCGCGGTAGGGCTTGAGCTTTCCTCTCATGAATTTGAAGGCTATGCTGGCCGTAGCATTGCTACTGACAGGGTTTCCCATGCCAGACAGGCAGAAAACGAAGAGGAACGTGACTAAGAGGAACACCAAAACCCATAAATGATAATGGAGAGTATTTTAAAAATTTTGAAACGCTTGTCGCTACCCGAGGATCGTCGGGGCGCCCGTGGAGCCACCGCTGGGGGCCACAGCATGCGAGACGGTGGTGATGGTGAGCTGCGAGATGGTCAGGCAGATCTCACTAATCAAACAGCTGGCCAGCAAGAACATCTGCGACATACGGTAAGCAGTGAAACATCAACTGCGTCTGCTGAGGATGCTTTGGCTAGCGTTAGCTATTTGCAGCCAACCACTTCAACAGAAATACCGCGAGAGAGCATCAAGTGGGTTACCACAATGAATGAGGAATTGATGCGTCTCTATTATGAAAGTGCGAAGTTTGAAACATCACGCAAAAAAGGACAAAATTTCAGAACAAAATTTGCCGCAAAGTATCCTCAAATAGAGAAAGTCGCATTGAGAGATCTTATCGCTAAGGTGAAGGACATCAGGACTAATCTACTCATCTCAGAAGATCGAGCAATGGAGATTAAACAGCAGGTTGATTTGGAGTGGAAGAACAACGGCAATGAACAGCAGATAGAGAAAGCCGCGTCACGCGAACAAGCAGTGGCAATTGATGTTCTTCCTCAACCTGGTGATGATCCAGCACCACCACATTCTCCGGAGGTAGATGGCCTAATACAACCAGTGCCAGAAGCCGAAGTTCAACAACCAAGGAAGCGATTAAAATGGACATACCATATAAGCAGAGATGTGATGCGCTTTTATTTTTTGGCAAAGAAAAGTGGGCAAAGTGTAAGGAGAGAACATCATCGTCTCTTCTTACTTAAGTACTCAGGGCTAGCCACAAGAATAAATGAGCAGAATCTAGCAGATCAAAAACGCTCGATATCTGTAAACAAATTGCTTTCGGCTGTTGAAATAGCTGCCATCGAAATGGAAGTGGAACAGCAGCTTCCTATTGATGAACTTCCATCGGAAGATGTGGAAAACGAAAACTTGATTGCAGCTGAAGACATAGGTGCTAGGGATAATGAACATCAAGTACCGGATGGACTAGAAACACATCCGGATATCATAAACGATGATATAAACAGCGAAGTCCCAGAAAATCTACAGCACCTTGAAAGGAATTTTGGTCATGCTCTACTAGAGTTCAGACATGTAGAACCAACACAAAGGCATTCACTGCCCAAGATGAACATCACAAATGATCTGCGTGCACTAATAGAATACCTAAACAGCAAGGTTTTACCTATGCATTTGAACGCAACACAAAATGCGTTAGAGGTGCAAACTCTTGTATACTGTGCAGCTGTGGCAACCGTTAGAACGTTGGGCCGCAGAACTAGGCCTGTAAATGCAGTCTTTGCCCGAATACAGGAGCGAGATCCGCCATGGAAGATCAGGTTGGATATGGATGTCAGCAAAGTAAGGTGCAAATTGGGTCGACTGTCTCAATATAAGAAAGGAAATCGAACCAGAAAGCTGATACACCATGTTATTAAAATCATCCACCCTCGGTACATCGAGACATTGACACCAGCAATATTGGATGAGATTATAGACTCCCAGCGGCAGAGACTTGATGTTCTTACTGCTAGACTGCGTCGGTACAAGAAAAGTAGTGCAAGAAGGCAACAAAATCGAACCTTTCAGAAAGACGAAAGAAGGTTCTATCGTGAACTGAGTGTACAGCAAAATAACCAGCAAGACATCGAAGTGTCTCAATTGGAAGAAATGACTAACTATTGGTCAAATGTTTGGGGAAAAACTAACAGAAGCAATTTGGACACTGCGTGGTTCCAACTAGAGAAAGCAAGAGCAAGCAATAACCCTGAAATGGAGCTGACGAACATCACAGCTTTAGATGTTTCAGCGGTTTTGAAAAAAGCATGTAACTGGAAAGCTCCAGGTCCGGACATGGTGCACAATTTCTGGTATAAGTACCTGACTAGTGTGCATCCTGCCTTGGCACGGTGTTTTCAGAAGATCATCGAACATCCAGATCTGATGCCAGGCTTTATGCTGCAGGGTACTACGTATATGTTGCCTAAAGAACCAGACGCTCATAATCCATCTGAATTTCGACCGATAGCCTGTCTTCCAACAATATATAAATGTCTTATAGCTATCATAGCAGATGAGGTTTATTCTCACTGTGACGAGAATGACATCCTTACAGAAGAACAAAAAGGATGTTGTAAAAACTCCCGAGGCAGTAAAGATCTAGTCACCATAGACGCTGTTGCCATGACGCAAGCTCGTAAACACCAAAGAACTTGCACATGGCATACATTGACTACAAGCAAGCGTTTCCTTCCGTACCACATGACTATTTGCTTGAAGTCTTAAAAGTATACAAAATTTGTCCACGCATCATTGACTTCCTAAGTCGTGCGATGATGCTTTGGGGTACAAGAATCAAGTAGTTTGATCATGGACAACCGAGGACAACTAGATCAATACGCATTAAGACGGGTATATTCCAAGGAGACTCCTTCAGTGCATTATGGTTCTGTTTAGCGTTGAACCAACTGAACAAAACTTTAAATAGCATGTCTCATGGGTTCCGAGTAAATGATAATGAGGATGGTCATCAAGTGACCCATCTTCTATACATGGATGACCTGAAGCTATACGCTAGTTCGGACTAGATAAATGCCGAACAGTGCATTTAACCAGAGGAGAATTAGGGACCGCAGAGATAGAGAACGATTTCGGGAATGACATCGAGGCAATGGCTGAGGGCGAGTCATATAAATACCTGGGTATTCTTGAATCTAAGGGTATTCAGCATACGATAGTTAAGAAAAGCCTAACGACTGCCTTCACTACAAGACTCAGATTGGTTCTGAAGAGTTCTCTTAACTCGGCAAACAAGATCAGGGCAATTAACACCTACGCCATCCCTGTTCTCACATACTCCTTTGGGCTCATCAAATGGTCGAACACTGACCTCGAACGATTAAACAGAATCATCCGCGTAGAAATTACGAAACACCGAATGAACCACCGTGATTCGGCGAGTGAAAGGGTAGTTCTACCACGACATAGAGGGGGCAGAGGCATTGTAGATGTCAGAAAACTGTGTGAGTCACAAGTTACACAGTTGCGAGATTATTTTAACAGCAAGCGAGATGTTACGCTTTACAACACCATCTGTAAAGCGGATCTTGACTACACGCCCTTGAATTTGTCCTCAGAGGAGGCCTTGAATATCAGGGCAGAAACCATAGAGGAATTAGAAACGCAATGGAGACACAAAGCCATCCACAGCGAACACCCCAAAACGCTAGATCAATATGAAGTGGATAGTGAGGCATCCAATATTTGGCTGAGAAAGGGACTCCTGTATCCAGAAACGGAAGGATTCGTCATTGCGATTCAGTACAGAGTTGTCAGCACCAGGAATTATCACAAACACGTGTTACATGAAGACGTGGTTGACCGATGCCGATTATGTGGAGATACCAACGAATCCATCGAGCACATTATTGATGGTTGTCGCGTAATGGCTCAAAGAGAATATACGCACAGACATAATGATGTGGCGGGCATTGTACATCAACAACTTGCCTTAAACCTAGGACTCTTAACAGAATGGATGCCTTTCTATAGATACATTCCAATGTCAGTTTTAGAAAATGAAGATTACATCTTATATTGGGATGTGACTATCCAGACGGATCATTACATCCGAGCCAATCGACCTGACATCGTGATGCGAGAGAAAAAAGGTGGAAGAGTCTAAATCATCGACATTGCTTGTCCGCTCAACCGAAATTTGCAGGCAACCTATACAACCAAGATTCATAAGTATAGCGAGCTAAGGCATGAAGTTAAGGCAATATGGAGGAATGTGAAACATGCATCTATTCATCCTATTGTGATTTCGGCTACAGGCAATGTGCACGCATGATGCACTGAACATCTTGAACATTTAGGAGTCAGTAGGGTACTGGCGGCAGCTCAGAAGGCGGTTTTATTAAACACCTGTCGCATTGTAAGAAACTTCCTAGACCATCAGGAAGCAAGTGACTAAGAACCTATGGCGTGATACATGGTAGCTCTAAGAAAGTATCCAGAGGCGACTGGTCTCACCTTCAACACTCACGGCCGCTGTGTAAGGATAACAGCGGCAAAGCCAAACTGCAAACTACATCATGCTTCTAATTTTGTACCTACAACATCATCGTAAATGATTTCAAACAACGTATTGAAATAACTTATAACATCCTGATCTCATCGGTCACTTGACTTAGTCCGTGGCTATGACGAAAAACCGGGTTCACCCGAGAAAAAGTTTGAAAAAAAAAATAATAATAAGAGCCTCGGTGGCTCAGTTGGTTAGAGGCTCGGACTTCACCTCAGAGGTCCGGGGTTCGATCCCTGAGCCGGTACCTCTTGAAATTTTTTTATGTACCTTTACCGAGGTTCCGGTGGTTCGGAACCCACCTTAAGCTGTAGGTCCCCCCATCATGCACTTGACTGCAACCCACCAGTCCGTGAATGATGGGGTAAAGACCAGGCTTTGCCCAATATGTCAGGGCACACGCTCTTATCAGGTCACTTGATTGCATTATAATAATACGTCCGTGACTGATAATAGGTATATACCGGGACAACCCCGTGCATATAATATTCAAACAAACAAAAAATCCAACTCTAACCAAAAATGCCTTCGACATACTGGGCTGTAACCATCTTAAGCCTGAGAGAAAAATCAGTTTCCTCATTTTTTTATGATAATACGATAGTATGCCCGCAGATACACCGCATTGTAGAAGGAAGTGCATTTTTTTCGTTCAAAAATGTCTACAGCCTTCAATTTTGCCCCTTTTTGCAATTATTTTTTTTTAAATTTGAGTACGCTAAATTTCCAAGAACACTTTGGTCAGAGATTATTGCATTTTCATTTGTTTATTTATTATATGTTTACTCAAAGTATGAGGAAATAGAGATTTTTCACAAAATCGCTCACACAATTTATTATTATTGTTAATACGATGGGCACTCCGGAAGTTTTGTCAATAGGAATATTTGAGTTATGCCAGGCGAATTACGCATAATGTATTTCGTGAATTTGATGTTTCTATAGACAAACAGCGAAAACTAGAACGGAAAATATTAATTTGTTTGTTATCAAAAATCATAAAAAATCATTGCCCGGAAAGGTTCTCTTGTTAAATCCATCTCTTTTAATACACTTTCCTAATTTAAAATGATACCTGCAGCAAACAAATTAATATTTTTCGTTCTAGTTTTCGCTGTCGTCTATAGAAATACCAAATTTACGAAATGCATATTCGTATTCTACCCAAAATATTGCTATTGACAAAACTTTCGGAGTGCCCCTCGTAATAGTCTCTTAGTTTAATGCTAGAAAGTTCCATCTTTTTCACAATCCTTTTACTGTTCGTCCGATTTTCAATTAGAGAGAGGTAAGTAATTAATTGAAGGTATAAAAGAAGTAATTTTTTAAACAAATAATAATTATTTCTAATCATTCCTTTTTGAACAATGACTATTTGTCTACTTTTTGCATCAAGTGATGCATTGGTCAATCAATTAAGCAAAGATAATTATTTAAACAAATTGTCATTGTTTATATCTATCTTCTGCTTTCATAATGCTAGACAGTTGCGGCTTCTTCTGAATTATTGAACGTTTTACCCACTTTTTACGCAATAAAGTAATCCATAATGCGAGTTAACAAACACAACTTAGTAAGAGCTTAAAAGTTGCGTTTTTTTCTGAACTCTCAAACTTCTGGTCTACTTTTCACTTAGTGCAGCAAAATTTGATACTAGTTAACGATCACGCTTATTTAAACAATTGATTATTGTTTACAACTATGTTCTCTCAGATAAGTGTGAGGAAGTTGCGGTTTTTTTCTGAAATGTTTAACTTTGATTTGCCTTTTTAGTTATGAACAAATAATTAGTAAGCATTAGAGATAATCATCTTTCACACAATCTCTACATTTTTTTGGATATAATGTTATGAAATATTCACCACAGATGGCAACAGAGTACCTGAATCAATTTCCTAACTACGCAGTAAGTCTACCTTGTCCCACGAGATGTTATAATCAATTAATTATTTGTTTGAGGTGTTTTTAATCTGTATATACATATACCATCATCGATGATACGTATTTCCTACAGAGAAGGTGGGATATGGGGGATGATATTAAAGAATGTGCGATTCCAAATTTTTCTTTCACGCTTTGCTATAAGCTTCTTCTTGTACTTCAAAACAAAACTTTCATAAGTCTTGTCAAGACCCAGTCCTCACACCTACCTCTAAAAATTCCATTCTTTGTTTTTGTCTCTTGCGTAAGTTAACTTTTTTGTTCATATTATTCTTTTTCAAACATTGAGAAGAGACACAATAATTCACTTTAAAAAATACAATGCTATTTAAAAAATTATTCTTGTTGAGGTTCACTTCTTATTTGTTCCTAACTATAAAGTCAAAGCAAAATTAAATATTTTTAAGAAAAGGTATCTTTGTAGCATTACCCTAAGTGATAGTTATAAACAACAATCAATTGTTCAAATAAGCACGTTTGTTAGCTCGCATTAATTATTACCTCACAAAGTAAAAACTTGACATTAAGATTAAGAATTCAGAAAAAAACCGCAGCTTTTCAACAGTCGTCTAAGAGAAGATAATTATGAACATTAATACATTATTCAAAAAACCATGGTTGTGACCATGCATCATATATTACTTTGCCAAGGAAAACGTGAGCAAAAAGTTGAAAATTTCCGAAGAAACCGCAACTATCTAGCACGATCAAAGCAGAAGATGCATACAAGCAATGATAATTTGTTCAAATAATTATATTCACTAAATTGAATTAACTAATAAATGACTTCAAGTGACAAAAAAAGCAGTGGTTAAAGATTTGAGATAAACCGCAACTTTCTGGCATCATTGAAATTGAATATTATTGTATGTATGTTTATTGCCTTTAAGAATACAAGATGCTGTGGCAAGGGAAGGCCACTATCACAAAAATCGATAAAATTAAGATAAATATCAAAATAAAAGCAAAGTTATAATATCGTATGTACAATAGGTTGTTAGCTTATACTGGTTGAGTTCGGGCAGTGTATTATTCGGATAGAGAAAAAGCTCTGATTTTTAAACATGTACTTATAAAGTATCAAAACAGTCTGCGGATGGAAAGGTTATTAGTATAAAAAAGACTTTATTTCATTGAGAAGTGGCAACGTTTCGGACTTGATATAGTCCCTTTTCAAGCCTATTGAAACCTTAGAACATAAGTTTGGAAGACGAATGAGATAAGAACTAGATTTTCCATCTTTATATAATATGGTTGAAACCCGGATAAATGTGAGAATGTCCAAAAAACAGCAGTAATGTATATCATTATGTATTAGAAGATACAAAATGATTGATTGAATCCCAAATTTTGGATTTTTGTGTTGGTTATGTCAACAATAAAATACCAAAAGTTTTTTCAGATTTTATAGAACATTTCCGTGAATGTGGACACACACACATTTATTTATACATTTGAAATAGCATTTTTGATGGAAAGACAAGAGAGCTTTTTGAAAAAAGCGGATGTTCTATCCCTAAAAGTTTGGGACTTATGGTCCTAAGAAGTCGATTTTAAGCGAATAATTTGAATGAAAGAAAAATATATGTATATAGTTTTGGGAAAATAACTTATTTCCTATGCATATCTGGTCAAAATTTCCGATTAATTAATTAAAGAAGACTTAATTTCGAGTAGATCTAAAAAAACATTGCTCTAGCTCTAATAGAACCAAAATAATAGCCATTTGAATATTTTCTCTTTTTTCATGAAATTTTATTTAACATCAATTTATAAATAAAATTTCTTGTTTATCAAAAGAACCTATTTCCTTAGCATTTTAGGTGAAAGTTGCCAGTGAATTATTAAAAAAAGAATCAATTTTGATTGGATATAAAAAGCCTTCACTCATTTTAAGCTTACAATCATATTTTCATAATATCGTTAATAACAGTTTTCAGTTCATAATTAAATCAATTAAGTCTTCGTTGGATTCAAGCACAAGATACATAATATGATAAAAACATTTTTCCATGTCTCATCCTCCAGAAACGAAGAATTAAAAAAAAATTGCAACAAAATTCCATAAAAAGCATCATTTTCAGGAGTCCATAATTTCGATGCGATTAGAGCTAGAGCATTATATTTTTAAGATTGGCCAAAAATTAGGTCCTCCTTAACTCAAACTTAAGTCTTCTTGAAATAACATACTGGCATCTTTCACCTAAAACGCTGAGGAAATGAGTTCTTTTGTAAAAAGAGAAATTTTATTTATAAAATTGATGCTAAATAAAATTTCATAAGAAAGGGTCATATTCAAAAGGCCATGATTTTGGTTCTATTAGAGCTAGAGCGATGTTTTTTTTTAGATCTACTCAAAATTAAGTCTTCTTTAAATAATTATCTGGCAATTTTATACCAGATATGCATAGGAAATAAGTTATTTCCCTAAAACTATATATATTTTTTTCAGTCAAATTGTTCGCTTAAAATCAACTTCTTAGGACCATAACTCCCAAACTTCTAGAGATAGAACTTTCGATTTTTTTCATTTTGCAGACAATTTCAAGCACTTTAATTCTTGTTGAGGTGTTTGGGATATAGGATCTGCCTCTGGTCACTTAATGCTTTAAAAATGAAGGAAGATAGTCGCAGGTGGCGCCTTATAGCGGTGTTTCGGACCCCTAAGATGATAATAATAATAGTAATTTTTAAATTAACTTAAAAAGTAAATCATATTATAAGAAACCAAGGAATAACAAATAAAAATACATGAATAATGATTGAAATAATTATTTATTAATTTATAATTATTTTTCTCTTGGTTTTTAAATAAAAATGTGTTTTATAAAGAAACGACAGTAAAATGATAAGAGAATATTTTGAAGTTCAAAGTGGTATTTATTTTAAACCTTTAGCAACATTTGCCCATCTATAGGAAAATGATGGGCTTTTTCTCGACGCGTTGATGGACCATCTGATACATAACACTTCTGTTAGTCACTTGAAATCTGTCGGGGTTTCATGGTAAAATTTTCGATCAAATGAATTTGCTCAAATTTACCGACATAACTGTCAAATGCAAAAATTAAAACAAAGGACGTAGGGAGGGAAACCGCAACGCCGTCTATCGATGTCTCAGAGCAGGATCAGAATATAATACTTCAGGTTTCGCTATCTAGTGACCAGAGGCTGCATAGGATCAATTGGAACAAGGCAATTAAAAAAATCTGATTTTTCCCCATTTTTTTCACCATTTTTCAAAAATATTGAAAGGTTTCAGTTGTCGTAAGATGTTCAGCACCTGTAGCCCTTTTCTGGGTGCCAAACTAAATTGTTTAAGCCAATGAAATTCCACGTTTAACTAATTTACATTAAAATATGTTGATTAACCTCTTCAAAAAAAGAACAAAAAGGGCCTCTCAAGAAGGGATCAGGCGATTTTTTTCTTTTTGGGCTGAAAATAATAGTGAGGCATCCCGGAAGTATATTGAGAAAAAAACTGGCATCTGCAAGTTCTGTTGGGTTGAAGTCAGTCGAGGCACACCGTGATTTCATTCAGAGATACTAACATTTTTTTTCAAAAACGTCTTTTTTTCTTATGGGAAATACGTGTTATCTTCATGGGGCTTGCGCCACATCTAAGCATAATTTTTTCGAAACCAAAGGAAAATTTATTTAGCACGTAAATTCGTAAAAAAATTCTTCTCCATCCTAATGCTGTCCCTATTATAACTGGAAACTCTGTAGCTTCAGCACAATTTCCATCTGTGTATGAATATACCGTCCAAATTGATGTTACTGTTTCAAATTTCAAAGTTCTTCGCTATATATATATATATATATATATATCTAGTCATAGTCCCGTAGGGACTATGACAAAGCTATCGAACGCGTCCTTGGGTCGCGGATGGGCTTCTGCTGAATATGGTTACAATAATTACTAAGCAGTCGCTGGCATTTGTACAGGGATGGTCCCGAAGAAATAACACCTAAGCGAAGGCGTAACCACCGTGCCGAAAGATGAATGGCGCCTGGGTGAGGTGTCTCAGTTGGTGAATCCGGGATACCGGGCGACATCTCACAGTATGCAGCCTTATCCTTGCATGCGGGACTCTATAAGGATGGATGAACCTTTTTCCCTGGCTGCTCGTGGGAACAACAATGAAAACACCAAACATAGTTGTAGTAAGTGCGGTTCAAAACAATCAAACGCGCAGGGCTCTCGAGAATGGGTCGGATAACAATGCCGACAACCCTAGAGTTGGCGGAGCCAATCAACACGGAGTCAATGTGATGGACCGGCAAGATCTCTATACTTTTGAGTGGACGGATCGACTCAGGGACTACCTTCTGGAGTGCTACTATACCAGTATAGCCCCAAAACGAAAAGGTTACATGGCGCGACTGCATGCTCTGTAGTGTGAGAAACAACGAGAGCTCTCGCATTTTTCGCAAAAACGAATACGAAACCGTTCCGAAGAACTCCGGAAAAGGGGTTATATAAGCGGAGGCCTACTCAACCGCAACCAGAACAAGCAGGCGACATAGAAAGAGAGGCGACATTGAGACCAACCGCAGGCAGGAATCCAATAGAGGAAGAGCGATGCTTCAGGACCAGGAGAAACATCAACATTCCGGTTTCTCGCAAGTCTGAAGATCTGGCTAAATAACTGGCAGATGCAAGCCGTAAAAAAACCAATAGTTGATCATAAGACCAAATGGCGAATGCATCAACTCAGCACAAAGATAGACTGGGCAAGGCAGTACGCGTGCCGCATTCAGTGCGTGATTGACGATAAAATTTGGCAGGAATTTCAGTGCCAAGGTTCGACGGTTCGCGCGCGAACTTCGGATCCGTCATTACACATTCAACAAGTCAAAGTTGCTGACCATCAAGCAGCATATTGTGGACTATCTGCCGCTAGGAGCAGTCTAGAGCGGAGAGAGAGGTGGGTAAGAGATAATGAACAGTTTTTCTCTGACCCATCTCGAATCTTCCAAGATCCTCCAGTTACTATCGACCACCCGCCCAAACCGAAGAAGGTCGAGGCATTTTGGCAAGAAGCCAACGAAGTTCAGTATCGACTGGAAGAAAACACAAAGAATATCAATAGCTTCAAGGAGCTTTGCAATGCCCTCATAATACCTGAGGAGTAATGTCCGCCTATCACCACCGAGGAGGTGAAAAAAGTTTTAAGAGGCATGTAGAACTATTCCGCGCCAGGACCAGATGGTATCAAGACCTTCTGGTGGAAGAAGTTTCCTTCAACCTGCGGGCATCCGGCCCGCACTTTCACCTCATATCTAAAGTCGGAAGAGCGTATTCCGGAGTGGTTGGTAGAAGGGCGCACGGTGCTCCTGCCGAAGACGGGCAACTTAGCTGACCCTAAGAATTACAGGCCAATAATTTGTATGAACACACTGTATAAGATCTTCACAGCTATCCTAAGTGATAGGATTGTTCGGACAATTGGACCTGTGTGGCGAGAGATATACGAACAACGCGGATCAAAGAAAGGCGAAGCAGGATGTCGGGAGAACATGCTCATCGATAGATGTGTCTGCAAAGACGCAACATCCTACCAGCGCTACCTATCGATGACACATCCTGAGGTGCATAGAGAGATTGATGCCGCTTTGGAAAACCAGATTCACTATCTCATCTGGAAAATATCGTGTGACAACTGAGAGCGTCACCTTTCAGAGAGGTGTCTTTCAGCGCGACATCATGAGCCCTTTCCACTTTTGCCCCACATTATTGTCACTATCTCTTGCACTGCGTCATTCCGAAGGGTACTTCTGCGGCAAACCTGCAAATCGAAAGCATAAGGTCAATCATATATTTTACGTGGATGATCTGAAGATCTACGCTAAAAATAAAAAGAAACTACATCTAGCTCTAGGGATTGTCGAGAAATACATTCAAGAGAATGGAATGGAGTTCGGGTTAGAAAAATGCGCCAAGGTTTATTTGAAGAAAGGAAAACTTAATGGCATTCCCGAAGACCCTGAGCTCGTTGACAGAAGCGCTATACAACACTTTGGCGCTAGAGAGACTGTGCTCTGAGAGACTGAGACTGAGAGCTCTGTGGCGTACCACAGAGCCGTATTCAGGACGTGACATCTATAAAGGATACTTCCCGTAGCAGATACAAACATCTCATCCAGCGGATTTGGTCCTCTGAACTGTCTGCGAGGAACAAAGTATCTGGAACGAACATGCTTGCCGTCCGGTAGTACTCCATTCATTTGGAGTGGTTCCATGGACGAAGGACAAGCTCAGATGCCTCGATATCGGGCCGCGAAAGATTTTGCACATGAACGAAAGCATGCACCTTAAGTCTTCTGTTCCGCGAATTTATATATCACGCCGCCAAGTTGGTCGCGGAATATTAAGTCTTGAATATCTTCACAACAGGATTATTCTGAGTACAGCTCACATAGTCGCAAACGGACGAGACCCTTTACTTGAAATGGTCAGGGAACACGAAGAAATGGGCAAAGAAGCGTTTCTGTACAAAGCAGCGGAGGAGGCTGCTGAAACACTCGCAAAATGCATCAAATCTTATCCATCTTGATAAGTCACTCCTGAAGGCTCGGACAAAGAAAGCACAGGAGAAAAATTTTCGCGAACAGCTCCTCGACAAGAGGATGCACGGCGTCCTCCACAGAAATGTGGAGGATCAGTCGATGTTGTATGAGCTAATGTTTGCTTTGCTTAAATCACCCGGATTAAAGTCGGGCACGGGGGGTTTCATTTTGGCATGTCAAGACGGTGTCATTTCCACTCTAGCATATCGTAGTCACATCTAAAGCCAAGACATTCTCTATTATAGCAGCAGAGCGTGTCATACACACCCTTAGCATCTAGGACATATACTATCTAGTTGCCCAACTCATGCGGGAACGAAATACATCCAAACATATATATATAGTTATAAAAATTTCGTCAGAAGGACAACCACAGGATTTCGCCGGAAGTGAGTGCTATTCTGAAAAATTGCACCCGCTCCCAGCGAAATCGCGGTAAAATTTCAGCCGTAACCACGCCTCACGACCGTGAGATAGGTGGTTACAGTCTGAGACGAATTCAATACGATGATCCGACAAAAGTCTCGTGTGCCCTGAGGACACGGAGCGACCCAAGGACGACCGCCTTCTGCATTTTCCTCACAAGCTTTTCAGCATTTTGTTGACCCGCTTAGATGCCTGTAAGCCTATTAACCACTGAAATTTTGGCACATCCAAGAACGCCAATGATCAAGATGACTAGCTTAGCAGAATATTCTGTGTATAACCGTCGCAACTCCCTTATAAGTTTATACCTCCGTTTCTTTTCATTCTCCTTGGTTATGAAGTTCGTTTCTTGAAGTCAAGAAGAACTATGTCAGGCCTCGAGTGCGCAAAAGAAACAATTGTCGAGAATATGAAGTTCCAGTACAAAAGACACTTCTCATTTTCGACAACTGGCTCTATTTCCCTAGGAGCGTTTAGCCGAGCAGTATTTGGGCTAATGCCGTAAGAGTGACGGAGATGGTAAAAAGACACTCTTAGTGCCGCTTTGTGCTTTTGGATGAAGGTCGCTTCCGCATGAGCTGGACAACTAGATAGCATGTGTACTAGATGCTCGGGGTGTGCATGACACGTTCTGCAGCTATCATCGGGAATGTCTTGTCTCAAAATGCGGCAACGGTATGCTGGAGTGGAAATGACACCCTCTTGACGTGCCAAAATGAAACCCTTCGAGCCCGACTTCAATCCGGGTGATTTAAGGAAAGCAAACCTTAGCTCATACGACATCGACTAATCCTCCACATTTCTGTGAAAGGTGCCGTGCATCTTCTTGCCAAGGAGCTGTTCACGGAAGTTTTTCTCTTGTGCTTTCTTAATCCGGGCCTTGTACAGAACGATGCTTTGTACAGAAACGATCCTTTGCCCATTTCTTCGTGTTCCCTGACCATTTCAAGTAGAGGGTCTCGTCCGTTTGCGAATATGTGAGTCTTAAGGTGCATGCTTTTGTTCATGTGCAAAACCTTTCGCGTCCCTGAGCTTGTCCTTCGTCCATGGAACCACTCCGAACGAATAAAGTACTACCGGACGGCAAGCATGTTCGTTGCAGATACTATTGTTCCTCGCACACAGTTCAGAGGAGCAAATCCGTTCGATGAGACGTTTGTATCTGCTACGGAAAGTTCCTTTATAGTTGTTACGTCCTAAATGCGGCTCTGTGGTACGCCCAGGTATATATAGATCTCTCCAACGCCAAGGTGTTGTACAGCGCTTCTGTCAACGAGCTCAGGGTCTTCGGGAATGCCATTAAGTTTTCCTTTCTTCAAATGAACCTTGGCGCATTTTTTAACCCGAAATCCATTCCAATTTCTTGAGTGTATCTCTCGGCAGTCCCTAGAGCTAGATGTAGTTTCTCTTTGTTTTTAGCATACATCTTAAGATCATCCATGTAAAATACATGGGTGAACTTATGCTTTTGATTTTCAAGTTTGCTTTCAAGATGACTCATGATGTCGCCTTGAAACACATCTCTCTGAAAGGTGACACTGTTTGTTATCACACGATAACAGATGAGATTTTAGATGAGATAGTAAATCTGGTTTTCCAAAATGGCATCAATCTCTCTACGCACCTCACGATGTGTGGATGAATCTTTAAGCTTTCCAACAGACAGATGATGAATCAATGGGAGGTTAAATCGAAAGCTTTCCAGTAATCAATCCATGCCATCGATAGGTAACGCTGACAGGATGTTGCGTCTTTACAGACACATCGCTTGATGAGCAGGTTCACCCGACATCTTGCTACGCCTTCCTTTGAGCCGCGTTGTTCATATATCTCTCGCCACACGGGTCCGATTCTCCGAAGAATCCTATCATTTAGGATAGCTGTGAAGATCTTATACAGTATGTTCAGACAAGTTATTGGCCTGTAATTTTTAGGGTCAGCTAAGTTCCCCGTCTTCAGCAGGAGCACTGTGCGCCCTTCCACCAACCACTCTTGAATAGCTTCCGACTTTAGATATGAGGTTAAAATGCGGGTCAGATGCTGGTGGATTGAAGGAAACTTCTTCCACCAGACGGTCTTGAGACCATCTGGTCGCGGAGCGGAATAGTGTACATACACACACACAGGGTTATCCTGAACTCATCATATTCCTTGTACATACACATTCCTTGTACAAAACTGAACGAAAAACTCCTGTGACACTGATGTACGATCGATAGTTTTTGAACTATTGAGAGTTTTAAAGAACCAATGGGAGCTCGCTATTCCGGCGCGTACATAAGCGTCTTGCGCAAACTCTAGAACGTGATGCACTTCAGGTCAGTAATTCTAATATTTCGCCCACGAAGGAATAGTAAGGAGTAGTATCCCTGTAAGTGGGGAGTGGGACGAGCGACGTTCAATAATTCGTTAATGCTAGCAACGAATGAAAACTCGTATGCTCCCCCTTTCACATGCGTACTGGCGGTTGCCATGCCAACGATGTCAACACGCATTTGAAGTTTCGAACTTTTTGTATTGAACGAACATAAACAAACGAACAAAACCTACATGTGCATCGAGATGTCAAAAGGTAACATATTGAGTGGGTATAACATGTGACTGCGAAAACAGCTCTGCGCATGTGCACTGGGGAGCATTCGAGTTTTCATTCGTAGCTAGCATTAACGAATTATTGGACGTCACTTGTCCCACCTCTGCTCACCGAACACATAGGGTGATACCACTCCTTACTATTCCTTCGTGATTTCGCCAGAGACAAACGATTTCGAAGCAACGTGAAGTTCTAAAAACATATCACCCTCACTTGTTTAATGATTCCTTTGATTTAAATTATGGAGTTCGCGCAAGACGCTGTGGACGCGCAGAAATAGCGAGCTCCCATTGGTTCTTTACAACTCTTAATAGTTTAAAAACTATTGATCGTACAACATCCTGTGACAGTAGTTTTTTGTTCAGTTTTTACAAGGAATATGATGAGTTCAGGATCACCCTATATATATATATATATATAATTAAAAAAAAAAGTTAAACAACCACCGCAGGGTACCACTAAGAGCAACTGCCATCTGGAAAAAAAGTCAATGGCCCCCAGTAGAACCGCGGTAAAATACACCTATGGCCACGTCTCACATCCGTGAGATGGGTGGTCACAGGGCACGACGAAATCACAACGACAGGCCGGCGAAACCCTCGTGTGTCTTGAGGACACGAAGCGACCCAAGGATGACAGCTTTCTGCATCCATCTCGCAAGAGCCTTGGCATATTTTTGGCACGCGGGTATGGCTTTAAGGTTACGAACCAGCGATAATTTCACACCTCCGAGAGCACCTATCACAAGAACAATTACTCGTACCGAATATTTTGGGTACAGTCGACGCAGCTCTCTTTTAAGGTCTTGATATCTCTCCTCTTTTTCTTTCTCCTTTGCTGTGATGTTGTATTCGGATGGAGCCGAGAATTCGATCGCGAATATAGTTCGTTTCTCGAAGTCTTGGAGAACAATGTCAGGCCTCGAGTGCGCAACGGAGACTGCTGCCCGAAAATCGTAGTTCCAGAAAATCTGGCACTTCTCGTTTCGGACAATTGACTCTATATCCCTTGGAGCGTTCGGCAGGGCAGGGTCGCGACCAACACCGTAAGAGCGACAAAGGTGGTAATAAAGTACTCTTAGGGCCGCATTATGTCTATAGATATACGTTGTTCCTGCGTGGGTCGGACACCCCGATAGTATATGTTCTAGGTACTGGCATGCGAAAATAAAGCCCTCTGTACCTGAATTGAGCCCTGATGATTTGAGGAAAGCAAAAGTTTGCTCCTTCGACAAGGACTATTTTTCTACATTTCTGTGAAAGTTTCCGTGCATTTGCTTGTCGAGTAGCTCTTAGTGAAATTTTCCAACCTCTGCTTTCTTTACTTCGGCTTTTAGACGTGAAGCATCTAGATGGAGTAATTCACTTTCCTCACTTCTGATGTTAAAATTCAGGCCAAGGGTCTCAGCAGCTTGCTCCGCGGCTTTGTAAAGGAACGCCCCTTCGCCAATCATCTCGTGGTTTCTGACCATCTTTAGGAGAGGATCTCTGCCATTCGCAACGATGTAAGCTGTACTCAAAACAATTCGGATATGAAGACACTGGAGATTCAGAAGTCCGCGTCCGCCTTGCTGGCGTGAAATGTATAATCGCGGAACTGACGAATTGATATGCAAGCTTTTATGCATATGCATGATCTTACGCGTGGTGACATCATGGGCCTTAAGCTCGTTCTTCGTCCATTGAACCACCCCAAACGAGTAGAGTAGAACCGGGACGGCAAGCATGTTAGTCGCAGATACCTTGTTCAACGCCGACAGATTGGAAGACCAAATCTGTCGAAGAAGATGCTTGTATCTGCTTCGGAGAGACTCCTTCACTGATGTTACGTCCTGAATGCGGCTTTGAGGCACGCCCAGGTATGTATAGGTCTCTCCAGTGTTAAGATGTCTAATAACACTTATATCCACAAGCTCAGGGTCCTTGGGAACGCCAGTAATCTTTCCTTTCTTCAAATGAATTTTGGCACACTTGTCCAAACCAAAGTCCATCCCAATCTCTCCTGTGTAGTTCTTGACGATATTTAAAGCAGTTTGAAGTCTGCTTTTACCAGCGGCATAGATCTTCAGGTCATCCATATAGAATACATGAGTGACCTTATGCTCACGCTGATTAGTGTCGCCACAGAGGTATCCAGGAGAATTTCGTAGTGC
>CAKNXH010000747.1:34694-52921 GCA_932178445.1 Andricus quercusramuli | reverse complement strand
TTTCTAACCTCTGCTTTCTTTACTTCGGCTTTTAGACGTGAAGCATCTAGATGGAGTAATGCACTTTCCTCACTTCTGATGTTAAAATTCAGGCCAAGGGTCTCGGCAGCTTGCTCCGCGGCTTTGTAAAGGAACGCCCCTTCGCCAATCATCTCGTGGTTTCTGACCATCTTTAGGAGAGGATCTCTGCCATTCGCAACGATGTAAGCTGTACTCAAAACAATTCGGATATGAAGACACTGGAGATTCAGAAGTCCGCGTCCGCCTTGCTGGCGTGAAATGTATAATCGCGGAACTGACGAATTGATATGCAAGCTTTTATGCATATGCATGATCTTACGCGTGGTGACATCAAGGGCCTTAAGCTCGTTCTTCGTCCATTGAACCACCCCAAACGAGTAGAGTAGAACCGGGACGGCAAGCATGTTAGTCGCAGATACCTTGTTCAACGCCGACAGATTGGAAGACCAAATCTGTCGAAGAAGATGCTTGTATCTGCTTCGGAGAGACTCCTTCACTGATGTTACGTCCTGAATGCGGCTTTGAGGCATGCCCAGGTATGCATAGGTCTCTCCAGTGTTAAGATGTCTAATAACACTTATATCCACAAGCTCAGGGTCCTTGGGAACGCCAGTAATCTTTCCTTTCTTCAAATGAATTTTGGCACACTTGTCCAAACCAAAGTCCATCCCAATCTCTCCTGTGTAGTTCTTGACGATATTTAAAGCAGTTTGAAGTTTGCTTTTACCAGCGGCATAGATCTTCAGGTCATCCATATAGAATACATGAGTGACCTTATGCTCACGCTGATTAGTGTCGCCACAGAGGTATCCAGGAGAATTTCGTAGTGCAAGAGATAGAGGCAAAAGTGTGATGCAAAAAAGCAAAGGGCTCATACTATCCCCTTGAAAGACGCCCCTCTGGAAGGTGACGTTGTTCGTCGTCAGACGATAATTCCTAGATGAGATGGTAAATCTAGTTTTCCAAAGAGGCATCAATCTCTCTATGCATCTCACTATGTGTGGATGTACCTTCAAGCTTTCCAACAGACAGATGATAAGTCTATGAGAGGTTGAATCAAAAGCTTTCCGGTAGTCAATCCAGGCCATTGACAGGACGCGCTGATGGACTGTAGCGTCTTTACAGACACACCTGTCAATCAGCAGGTTCTCTCGACAGCCTGCTACACCTTTTTTCGAGCCACGTTGTTCGTACATCTCTCGCCATACAGGCTCAATTCGCCGAACAATCCTGTTGTTTAGGATAGCTGTAAAAATCTTATACAGTGTGTTCAAACAAGTTATTGGCCTGTAATTCTCTGGTTTGGACAAGTCGCCTTTTTTCGGTAGGAGTATAGTGCGTCCTAACACTAGCCACTGCGGAATGGGCATCTCCGACTTTAAATATGAGGTGAATATGCGGGCCAAATGTTGGTGTGTAGAAGTAAACTTCTTCCACCAAAAGTTCTTGATACAATCTGGTCCAGCACCGGAAAAGTTCTTCGTGCCTCTAAGTGCTTTTTTCACCTCTTCGGCAGTGACTGATGGGCACTCCTCCTCAGATTTTATGAGGCTGTCGCAAAACTCCTTGAAGCGAATGATATTGTCAGTATCTTCCTTCAACTGTAGTGTTTTCGGGATCTTGTACACCTCTCTCCAAAAAGTCTCTACCTCCTTGGGCTTGGGTGGATTTTTTACAAAAACAGGGGGATCACTGAAGAGGCGCGATGGGTCAGCGAGAAACTGTTGATTCTCTCTGATACATCTCTCCCTCTTCTGTATCCTCCTCCTTGCGCCAGATAACAGCCTTATTTTGTCAACAATATGCTGCTTGATTGTCAGCAGCTTTGACTTGTTTAGTGTGTGATTCAAGGTCCTTAGTTCTTGGGCGAACTTTCGAACCTTTTCCGTGAACGGTCTACCAGATGTTATGTAGTCAATCACACATTGAACACGGGACGCATTCTGTCTTGCCCATCCAATTTTCTTGTTCAGTTGATGCAAGCGTCTTCTTGTCTTTTGATCCATCGTCGGTTTGAGCCTTCGATTTGAATCAGCCAAAGCTCTCGCAGCACCATAAACTGAGCAATTGATGGTCCAGAGGTCGGACTCTTGCGAGATATCTCCACAAAGGGAGGCATCCATTTCAGCCAGATCTTGGGGCTTAAGAGGAACCTGCATGTTGATGTTCCTCCTTGTACTGAAATTGCCATCATCTTCAAGAAGGTGCCTACTTTCTGCGGTTGGTCTTAATGTCGTTTCATCTTCGTCTGCAGCTTGTTCAAGCAGCGGTTGAGGAAGCGCTCCGCGTACATATCCATTTTTGCGGAGGTAGTCGGCTTGATTTCGCAAAGACTGATGCGAAACGTGTTGAAGCTCTGGGTGTTTCTGGCATACGCGCCATAAAGCCTCCACGAACAGGGATAATACTGGCATCGTAGCAGTCTAGCACATCATTCTTAAGTTGATCCGTCCACTCAATGTGGGCGTTTCGCCGGTTCGTCGTTGTGTTTCCATCTAAATTATTTTCAGCACCCCGAACTCTAGGATGATCGGCATTGTTTGCCAATCCATTGTCGGGTGCTCTGCGTGTTCGATCGTTTTGAACCGCATCTACAACATTTTGGTGGTTTTTTTGGTTTCATTGTTGTTCCCACGAGCAGCTAGGGAAAGGGTTCGTCCATCCTTGTAGAGCCCCGCGTGCAAGAATAAGGCTATTACTCTGAGACATCGCCCGATATCCCAGAGTCACCGTTAAAGACACCTCACCCAGGTGCCATGCATATATATATATACATATGATATAGCGCTTTGAAAATCAGAATAATTTTAACAGAGGTTTGTGAAGTATCATTTGTCATCCATAGAACAGCTTATGTGAAAACTATATAAAGATTGAATAGGCCAAAGTGCAATAAAAGTAAAAACCGTTACTACCATCATTCGATGTTTCATTTCAATTTAAGCATTTTCCCAATTCGAATTTGGAAACTCGCGAAGTGATACATACCGAATACAAAGGTGTGAAAATCTGCGATTAAAGATTGCACTTTCCTGTTTCAAAAACTGAAATTTTAATAATTTTTTTCACTTTATATATTGATAGAATATTTACCGCTCATATTTTAGACCCAATTTTCCTTTGGATTACATGTATATGTATACATAATGTGAACTAGCAAACTGCTCATTTATTGAGTAAGGCTTATTGTTCGAATTTAATAAGACTTCGTAATCAGTGGTTTTTGATTGATTACTTAAAATTTAGATTGAGAGAGTAGGTGTCAAGTTTTCGGCACAGCTATACTTTTGTATGCTCTTCAACGTTTCTATTATTACTGCAATTATTAACCGATTTTCAGACAGCTTCTTTTCACTTTCTTCCAATTATATAATAAATATAATAAGTTCGTATTGAACCAAGTCCTACTGGACTGTTTCATTAAAAGTCCAAAAGCTTTCGCCTTTCGATGAATGGCCTAATTCCGTTACAATAACCTGAATCCTGGTTCACCTACAACAAGCCATTAGCCTACCTAAAGGTTCTAAAAATACGTCCCACAGTGTATAAAATTGAATAAATGTATGTACGGTTTATTTAAATAAACTTTTTATATATTTAATACATAATTTATATGTACATAGTAAATACACTTAAGATATAGTACATAAATTTAATTAATTGTATACACTGTGGGACGTACTTTTCGAACCTATGTGTATGCTAATGCACACGGCTGTAAGGTATGTTGTGGGTCGGCTAAGATTCAGGTTAATGTAGCTAATACCTAATACTCATTCTATCACCCTAGTAATAAACTTGAACATCTAAAAACATTTCATCGATGATCATTCGCATTATATGTTTTTATACTCACAGGTCTTACGCTTTGAATTCCGCTTGGTCCAAAGAAATATTCTCGACCGTATGCGACTACTGCTGTATGCCATATTCCATCTAGATGACGACCTGTGAAAAAAATACAAGAATGAAAATAAGTTCGACTGTTGTATTAATAAACTTAGGTTGATTGTATATCATTATGAACATAATTTTGAATTTAAGTTTAAATTTGAATTAGCCACTCAGAGGGAAAGTTATCATGAAAAAAACTCATCATCCTCTTGTCTGTTTTGTTTTGAACCACTTGAATATCTTTTTTACAAAAACAGAATTATTTGATTGCAAGATTAGGTAAAGTTTGTTGCAAAAGGCTACTCACGGCGTGCCTGAACGGAACTTCAATAAAATTTTCAATTTTCATGAAAATCTTTGCAGGATCTTTGAGTAGAACATAAATAGGGATGTTTTGGACAAAAATGGGAATATTTCGTCGAACTCTGTCAAAATAAAACTGGTTTGAGGGTTTTTAAACCTTTTTTCACTAATTCCGTAACAAAAGCGGCTTTTAAATACTTTTTTCAAAGTTTCGTATCAGTGAATTTCTACATTAATCTTTTGGCTCAAAGCTCTTGATTTAAACAAAATTTTCGCGCTTATCCGGTATAGCTTTTTTATTTTTAGACGGCTCCATAATTTTTTTTACTTCAAAAAATGGTCTGGTTTTACGCAATTTACTGCACATTTATTTCTAATTAAAATTTAATTGATACAATCGCTATACGAAAATGTCGTTTTTACCTTCTTTTCGGACTCTTTTTTAGCAACTGCAGCTTGATTTCCGTATTTTTCCGGTTACTTTTTATAAATTGAAAGTTTCTCCGTCATCACTTTTCTTAAATTTTAATGTCATTGAGTTTTATTTGATCATTATGGACTAGCCTCTATATTGCAATGAAAAATAATAACTTGAATAAAGCTGTGAACTTATGGATTCATTTAAATGAGCTTCATATATCATAACATTTTGTACAATGATTTAAAAAATGAATTCTTGAGCACTGAAAGTTAATTGTAGTTTTTTCATGTATTTGTATATTTTGAACGAGAAAAAAAAACTTAGATATGAGAAGAGTTGCATTCACAAACAGCCCGCAATAATTGTTCATCATACTTAGAATTCACTTTTCCAACTTCATACTTCTCCCACGTGATTTTAAAGTCATGATAAACGAATTTCATTGCTTGTTAATTATGGAATCTGGAACCACGCTGATGAAATATTATCTTCATAGAAATTGTGGGAAAAAATAATTTACGAACGTAAACAGACAAGTCCATAATTGGTTTTCGATCATTAATGTTTATCCTTTTTTTATTTATTCTTATTTTTTTTTTGATCAAGAGAGATGATTTCCATTACAACTACATGCAAGAATTTTTATTGTTTTTAGGTCGACAAATTCTTACGAGAAAGAGTACAAGCAAACAAAAAGTTTACGAAAATCAAGCTGCAGTCGTTCAAAAAGAGTCCGAAAAGAAGGTATACCATTATGTATACCATTAAGCCATTTCCCTTTCGGGGTAGGCGTGACACTACCCGATTCGGGTAGTGTTTCTAGGTGGATAGTTTCTTGTAGTAAATAACTAAAAGTGTGGGCTCACCAAACCCACGACACGCCAACAGCACGCAGTTAGTAGTATTCCCAAACGGTCACCCATCCAAGTACTAAACCGCGCCCAACACTGCTTAACTTCAGTTATCTAACGAGAACTGGTTTTTTCAGCGTGGTATGGCCGTTGGCATTTTGCCAGTGTTGCCAGTGACATTTTCTTATAGCGACTGTATCAATTAAATTTCATAAATGTGCAGTCAATGGACTTGTTTTTTTTTTCAATAAAAGTATTTGATTCAAACAAAATTTTCCCGCTTATCTGTTTACGTTTAAAATAATAGTAAGATTTTTTGGAGAATTGCGTAGAACCATACCACCATAAAATAGCGACATCGGATGAGCGAGAAAATTTGGTTTAAATCAAGTGCTTCGACCCAAAAAATGAATGTAGAGATTCGCTGATACGTATATGGGTAATTGTCAAATTGTAGGCAAATTTCAGCACCTACAGTGGCAATCATATTATTATTAGGAATTAAATATTTTATAACGGAAATTGATCTTATCACATGTAACAATTTTAAATCCAAAAGGGGCAGTCATGAAAATAAGAAATAATAATGAATCCATGCACACGAGCATATAATCAGTCGTACGCTGTTCTATTGTACCGTACGGTAATGATGCGAGAAAAATGTTAAAGTTTAACCTTTTTTATTGTTTATAAAAAAATAACAAATTTTAATTATGAAAAGTCACCTACTTATGAAAGAAAACACCACCAAGCAAGTAACGGAATTGTTTTTATAATTTTTTTTCACTCCGAAAATGGTTTTTAACGCACGTACGCAGGGCCGTTTCTAGACTTTCGGCGCCCGGGTGCAGTGTATAATTGGCGCCCCACCCCCCTCGCATAAATTATAGTATTTTCGTTGTCCATACACCATTCAAAATTGTTTATAATAAATTATAAAACGCATAATAATTAATAATCATGATGATCATAGTACTTACAATCATGAATATTAATAATTATTATGGTAAATAGAAAATAATAACTAAAATATTTATTATTGCGTGCCATTTATTATTGCACTATGTTGAGCAATTACACTAACAAATATAAAGTATATAGGAAAGTTATATAATCATAAATTTGGTATATATATATATATATATATATATATATATAATTCTAAGACACAATGCATATATATGTAGTATGTAATAATATCTTGAAGGAAAGATACACGTCTTGCTTTTAGTTCCGCGAATTTTCTAATCAAGTTTGCAAAATCCAAGTTTTCTGAAATTGTACGTTCAATTGAAATGACTGCCAAGTTGGACAAGCGATCTTGAGTCATAGTTTACCGTAAGTAATTTTTGGTTAGCTTCAGTTTTGAGAATGACCTTTCAACTGAGGCTACAGATACAGACAGTGTTAAAAGGATTCGTAGAAGCTAAATATTTTATGAAGATTATTCAACATCTTGAATCGTTCGCTCAAAGCACCCACCTATCGCTTCATCTAGAACAGCAAAAAAAATTTTACTTTGTACTTCTGAAAAGGATCCTAAATGGCTTCGTCCTGAGTTTCCTCGATTCGTGTAAGCTGATTTTTGCGTCTTACAGCTGTCATTTCGGCAAACTTTGAATCTGCTTCAAGGGCATCAGCTAATTCTTTAGCATCGTTGATACATGTTTCAAATTCTTCGTCATTTCGCATTGCAGACAAATTCTGTATAAGATCTTGAATTACATCATTAAATTTTGTTACATCGAGATTTGACTGCTGAAACATTAGACTTCCTACGTTGACATTACATAGAATTTTATGCCAAATGACAACTGAGCATAAAAATTTGAAGCTTTTAATCTTAGTAGCTAAACATACACTGAGCTTCATGGCGGGTAGAGAGTTACTGTGTGTTCTGAACGTTCTTTAATCTGAGAGTTCTTAACTCTACAGAATCTTTTCATGGCACCCGCTTCCTTTTGAATTGCCACATATTTTTCTTGCTTTCGCTTTCTGTAATAAGCTCCAGAGGGCTTCTTCGATGATCTAAGGTTGAAAAAATGAGTGAAACAGAGATGGTAGTAATTTGCATAAAGAAAACTACAAATAACGCCCGTATTTTTTGATATTCATATTAGTTTTTGACACAAAATAGCTTTTTCTGTTTAGAAAAATAGTTATTCGATGCCATTTTTTGTCAGAAGAGTAATTATGAAAAAACATTTTTGGTGGAAACACTTCGATCCTTAAAATCAGCATTCATTCACTCATTAAGTTACCATTTTTGTTTCACTCACTTTTTTAACGTCGAAGCCATAGGGACTCAAGTTTTCTCGCCAATAGTAGTATGTAATTAAATTATTAATGTGTGAGTTCAAATAAATCACTAGTTACTTACACCTTAGTAGTGAAGTATCCTTCCTTGAGAATCGTTACTGGTGAATAACCATATCCTCATCTAGAGACGAATATTATTTAAAATAAAAATCGTTGCACTTTCACACTGATCACTGCACCGAACACTGCTCTTTCAATACACTGATTTACATTAAAGAACTTTAATGAACTTTCCCGGCGAAAATCTCAAATCTAAATTATGGTTGTTACTTAATACTTACTGATCCATAGACTATGGACCAGGTATGAAACAGTGAAATAGTTTTTCCTAAATTCTAAGTATCAATTCTAAATGCAAAATATAAATAATGGCTTCCCTGGGCCACTATTCTACTATTTGCATCGTCACAAGAGGTACCTACCGTAGTAGTGAGGGTACAAAACCCAAATTAATAAACTCCGCCCTACTGCGGTAATTACGGGCAAAGAAATTTGTCTAGACTCTGTTTATGATTTTCCATAAATCTATACATCACTGTAAAATGACTATCATCAAAAGTACGCCAAATTCGAGTGTAGTTTTGAGTTGCACAATTTTTGGGTTACGAAAACCAACAAAGCCAATTGAACATTTTCTTTGTACAAAATAAGATGCAACTAATTTCACAGTAACGATTTTCTGGGATTTTTCTGGGGGCGCCAAGGCACCCCTCGACGGTTAGCGCCCCTTGATGATTGGCGCCCGGGTGCCATGCGTCCCTTCGCGCCAGGTTAAACCGGCCCTGCACGTACGGGAATGCCTCTAATATTTTTGTATTTATATTACTCAACTGTAACTACAATATTTTACTAGAAAAACAGACGTACGGTAATGACTTCTGAAATGGCAAAAATTGAGGGACAGACATCAGGGCTTTTAAAATATTATTTATTTGACTTAAAAAATGTGCATACATTAAATTTATGTTCATGTGAAGTTTACAAACTTGATACGTTAAGCGTTTTTCAGGTGACTGTCTAAAAAAACGGAGAAAATCAGTTTATCCTTGTGCAAAGTGAGGTTGGGACGCTGTACGGTAATGACGTTTCGGGTGTTCTTATATTAAATTAAAGTAAATAGGAACAGAAATGAAAAAAAGGAACTAACCATTCTATAGAGGATGATAATAAGTGTTTATTAAAATTTGAAAAAAAATCAGCACGAGCTTCTAAGTTAATGTTATATTATTGGGACTTCAAGTTTGCCTTCAATTTGACAATTACCCATATGTAACTTTGAAAAAAGTATTTGAAAGCCGCCTAAGTTACGAAATTAGTGAAAAAATATATGAAAAACATTTAAACCAGTTTTATTTTGACAGAGCTCGATGAAATATTTCCATTTCTGTCCAAAACATCCCTATTTATGTTCTACTCAGAGATCCTGCAAAGATCTGAGACGTTCATGAAATTTTATTTAATTGCCGTTCAGGCACGCCGTGTACTGTTTGCTGCAAAAAGATTATTTTGGAGACAAATAGAATTCACAGAAATTAAATAGAATTTCTCTGAGTGGCTGCATCCCCTTCACAGTGTGGGGAAAATTAACTTTCTTTGTTGCTTTTGTGTCTAAAAGAAAAGGTTCTCAGATTTAGTTGATGATTGTATTACTGTGGTTTTTTTAGTCGCTGACTCTGAATACGATATCAACATTTTTAAATTCGAATTTGTGTATCAAAATCAAACTTTCTTTTCAAAACTTATTGAATCCGCCATGTTAAATTTTTTAATCTTTATTTGGTAAGATTGTTTTCTATGGCACACTACCGATGGAAAGTTTTGGCGTAGAAACTTAATCTACGACTTTGTAAGTATAATCATTCGAAAGATTAGAAAATTACGCGCCAAATCCGCCTACACTGAAATTATTTTGATAAACGCTTCAAATAAATATTTAGCGTAAAAATCAAAAGTTTTTAAAGTGAAACTTCTTTTGGGACAAGAGTGACTTGAAAAAAAAAGACCAAACAGAAGTCTCTCTCTCTCTCTCTCTCTCTCTCTCTCACGGAAGTCTTTCTCTTACGCACTGTCTAAACCTTCTCTCTGTAATCGCATCTCCCTTTTGTGCGGCGATTCGCAAATGCTCTAAAGACTCCTCTTCGATATCCCCACTACTGCCACGATAAGCGAGCATGTATATGCTGTCTCCCTCTCCCAAGCTTTTGTTATAAACAATTATTTATTGATCAATGCCAAAGACGTTTTATATGCATGATGAATTAAATGTATACACTTATTTGGAACAAAAACTTCGAAATATGAGCATAGTTCAGGTGCCTCTATGCAAGAAGACTTCACTTTCTAAGGTCATATCTCGCGACCTATTAGAGCTAGGACGTTTTTTTCAAAATTACGCTAAAAACAACTTTTTTGTTTTCAGTCAGAAATGCAAGAAAAAATGAAAGTTTTGAAACCTTGCAATTCCCAAAATAATAGGTCTAAAAGACTTTTTCTTTTTTAGATGTACGCAGAATTTTATGGACTCTATTTCATCCTGTGACATCACCAATGCAAACAAACCTGACTCGATTTATTTGGAAAAAACTGAGCTTCACTTTTTTGCCCGTAAAAACAGGCAAAAATGGCCAACTTCGAAGGGTCATGACTTATGACCTATCACAGGTAGAACATTGTTCATTTTTCGAAATCACAGAAAATTGAGTCTACTTTCACTCACCTGTAAAACACTTTTTCGTTGTCTCCCTTTTTTCTGTTGGACATTTTGCTCTAAAATGCAATGGGAATCATCTGTTCACGCAAAAGTAACTTTTAGAACTATTTTCGAAAAAAAACCTGGTTTGGCAATAATTGATCTGTTCTAGCATTTTCGATATGTTAAAAGGGACCCCTTAACGAAACTTTCTCATTAACTGGACTATTCGGGTAGTTAAAACTGCGAAGATAAAAACTTTTTGATTAAGCAGTTAAGAGAAGTGCCTTTAAGTCCCTGCCTATGTACCTGTGTGACAAAACATGTTATACCTACAAGGTACTTTCAGATAGTAACGTGTCCAACCCTGATTCTCTTAGGCTAATCCGATTGGACTTTTATTATGTGTTTGGAAAGCTCTTTTCATGTACTTTAAGACTATTATAACGATTTTATTTTCAATTTTGAAAAAAAATTTGAATTAAAATTAAATAGATTCTATGGAGATAACGCCACTTTCAAAATTTTTATCTATTTTTTTTAGATAGTTTGAATTATTTCGTTGAAAAAAGAATTAAGTACGAGAGACATGAAATTGCAACTTTTCTAAAACACATCAATACAATAGAGACGTAGATATTCAGTGATTATAACCCATTTTATGCAATGATTTTGTAGATATTCCGCTTGACTACCTGTGCACGCCATACAACTGTGGGCACCTTTTCCCTGTTTAATCGTGCTCTTGATTTAGATTTAAAGAGTGGGATTTACTCTTGTTTACGTGATCTGTCTACATTTCTAGGAACACTTTTATAGATTTGACAACAAATATTTTTCAAGTCGTTCATTAAAATAATTTCAACGTAGGCGGATTTGACGTGAAATTTTCTAATCTTTCAAATAATTTTACTTACAATAGTCGTAGCTTCAGTTTCTGCTGCTAATAACAATTATGCCTTTATTATTCTACTATGTATAACTTTCAATTCTAGTTTTGTCTGTCTACAGATGCAGCCGTTGTGTAACCCACTTTTCTTGTAAACCGAGAAAATAGGATTCCAAATTTAACTTGTCATATATCAGGTCTTTCAGTCATGACATTTAATTATAATTATTGCATAATACTCTTATTATATAATCAGCTTAAAATTCGTTGTATCCTCATGAATCTTTGGTTTCTAACCTGAATATAGTAGGGAAGGCTGATACGTATGTGGTACCAGTACATAGTGGATAATGACTAATTTATCATGGCGAAAATGAAAATAATGAACTTCAATTACTTTTTAGGACAACTGGTTTGATTTTACAGGTGCAGTTCCGAATAGGTAAAAACCCCCATAAAAATTATGATTTTTTTCTTTATCTCAGTACATACGAAGAATTTTGAGAAATGTTTCAAACAAAAGTTCTAGCTAGTATAAAAATACATATTTTTGGTATCATACAATTTTTGCCTGAAACCAGCATTTTTCGAGAAGAGGATTGCGTTAGAAAAACAATAAAAAGAAGAAAACAGTTATTGATATGCGTTCAGTCACGCTCGTCCCCCTTTCCAGGTTTAAGTGTGTGTGGGGGGGGGGGAGGGCTACGCATATACTGACTGGTTACGGAAATGTGTTCAGGTTCAGTCATGCTCGTCCCCTTTTCCAGGTTTAAGTGGGGGAGGGGGGGGCTACAAGCGTTCAGTTATGCTCGTCTCCTTTTCCAGGTTTAAGTGTGTGGGGGGGGGGTCCACGCATTTACTGACTAGTTACGAAAAAGGGACGAGAAAAAAAGGGGGGGAAATTGACGAGAGTGACTAAACGCACTTTCGAAGCCAATCAAAAACTACATCAAAATACACCCAATAGCGTAGCCCCCCCCCCCCCGAAATTTCGTAATGACATATCTATTGTAGACTGCAAAACTTCATTCCATTCACAACAGCTTGTGTCTATGTTCTGATAGATCTATTATTTGCCATACATGCTAATGATAAAAAGGCATTATATAGAGTATAGACACCATAGTAAAGTTGTTGCGTTTATTCTTCATGTTACCTGCGAAAATGAAGGCAGTAAACTGTAGATTTCCACATTTAAAATTAAGTAAACTCAAAGTTCAACGCCATAAAACAAGATTTCAGTATACTAAAGATTCAATTATAAGTGCAGCTTTGTCCTAATCCAGAAAAACTACCTGAAAGGTGGCAAATCGTAAGCGTATCATAAATTAGGAAGACCCTCATTGTAGACTAAAGTGTTCTCAGAATACATTGGAAATTTTTTTTTCGAATTTGCATACATATTGCCCTCCAATTTCTTCGAATCCTCGTTTCGCGAGTTTTTGGCGCTAATGATAATTTTTTGCGGTTTCTTATAATACAAATTGTTTATAACACATAAAATACTACTCTTTACTGATAACTAGAATTTTTCAACTTACTTTCAACTTTTCGATTACAGCAAGCCATAATCATTTAAAGGGTGGAGTTCCGAAAAGCGCTCACATCCGATTAATTTTAAACTCCGTATATCCATGTATTTTGACTTGCTGATCATGAATATGATAGTGAAAATACCCGAAAATTTGATTTTCAAGGTCAAAACCCCAAAAAACTATTAAAATTTCATGTTTTTCCGTTTATTTCAGTAAATAATGAAAATTTACAAAAAAGCTTCAAACAAAAGTTGTAGACCTTTTGAAAATACATATTTTATGTTGAATATGTTTTTACCCTACGACTGACCGTTTTAGAGAAAAGAAGGGAAATGTCGGTACGAAGTGTAGAATTGCTTAGGTCACACACGGCACCCATTCCAACGCGTCATGGGGGGGGCGAGAAGGCACCCGTATGACTGGCCACAGAAATAACTTAGGTTACACACGACCCCCTTTCCAACGTCTCATGAGGGGGGGGGGGGGGCCCCCCCTATGACTGGCCACAGAAATAATTCAGGTCACACACGACCCCCTTTCCAACGTGTCATGGGGGGCGGAAAGGCACCCCTATGACTGGCCACAGAAATAATTTAGGTCACACACGACCCCCCTTCCAACGTGTCATGGGTGGCGGGAAGGCACCCCTATGACTGGACACAGAAATAATTTAGGTCACACACGACCCCCTTTCCAACGTGTCATGGGGGGCGGAAAGGCACCCCTATGACTGGCCACAGAAATAATTTAGGTCACACACGACCCCCTTTCCAACGTGTCATGGGGGGCGGAAAGGCACCCCTATGACTGGCCACAGAAATAATTTAGGTCACACACGACCCCCCTTCCAACGTGTCATGGGTGGCGGGAAGGCACCCCTATGACTGGACACAGAAATAATTTAGGTCACACACGACCCCCTTTCCAACGTGTCATGGGGGGTGGGAAGGCACCCCTGTGACTGGCCACAGAAATAACTTAGGTGACACACGACCCCCTTTCCAACGTGTCATGGGGGGCGGGAAGGCACCCCTGTGACTGGCCACATAAATAACTTAGGTTACACATGACCCCCTTTCCAACGCGTCATGGGGGGCGAGAAGGCACTCGTATGACTGGCCACAGAAATAACTTAGGTTACACACGACCCCCTTTCCAACGTCTCATGGGGGGCGGGAAAACACCCCTTTGACTGGTCACAGGAATAACTTAGGTCACACACGACCCCCTTTCCAACGTGTCATGGGGGGCGGGAAGGCACCCCTGTGACTGGCCACAGAAATAACTTAGGTCACACACGACCCCCTTTACAACGTGTCATGGGGGACGGGAAGGCGACCCTGTGACTGGCCACAGAAATAACTTAGGTTACACACGACCCCCTTTACAACGTGTCATGGGGGGCGGGAAGGCACCCCTGTGACTGGCCACAGAAATAACCTAGGTCACACACGACCCCCTTTCGAACGTGTCATTGGGGGCGGGAAGGCACCCCTATGACTGGCCACAGAAATAATTTGGGTCACACACGGCCCCCTTTCCAACGTGTCATGGGGGGCGGGAAGGCACCCCTGTGACTGGTCACAGAAATAACGTAGGACGCATACCATCCCCATTTGTTCCCCAATGTTTCGTGGAAACATATCTTTTGCCATTAATCCATTTGTTTGAGCATTAATTTTCATTGTGCAATATTTCTGTGATTTTTAATATTTGATGTCCACCCAGCCTTCCAGGAATTTTTCATACAATTTAAATCGCACCGCTGAACATTTTGCAGTATTTCTGTGATTTTTCATATTTATCGTCTATTTTCTCGAAAACTATCAGTCGTAGGGTAAAAATATATTCAACATAAAATATGTATTTTTAAAAGATCTACAACTTTTGTTTGAAACTTTTTCGTAAATTTTCTTTATTTACTGAAATGAACGGAAAAACATGAAATTTTTATAGTTTTTTGGGGTTTTGACCTTGAAAGTCAAATTTGCGGGTATTTTCACTATGGCATTCGTGATCAGCGCGTCAAAATATGTAGGTATACGGAGTTTCAAATTAATCGGAGGTAAGCGCTTTTCGGAACTTTATCCCATTTAAATTCAACAGAAATAATTCTTTAAATAATTTATTACTATTTATAATAATATTCTCTCAGAATAATGCTAGAAAGTTGCAGTTTTTTCTTCAAATTTTCCACTTTTTATCGAATTTTCAATTAGAGCGAGGTTCATTTATTCATGTTAGCAAACATAATTGTTTAAGCGATTTATTATTATTTTGCTTCCTCATGGAGGAAGCTTTGTATTGTAACATTTTCCAACATTTTTAAATTCATTCAATTAAACTTTTCTCAATTTAAAAATGTCTAATACAATGTTTTAAGCAATTGTCCGGATGTGTGTGTGTGTATGGATGTGTGCGGATGTCACACTTTTTTGTGAACACGATAACTTGAAAACGGTTGCAATTAAATTGATGGAACTTGGAGGGCTTATTTTCACCACTAATATCTTGAAACTGACCGAAGGATTTCTAAAAATATTTATTGAAATTTTTTTAGCACTCAATAATATTTTGAAAATCGGTTTTTTATAGTAGAACTTTTTTCATTAACATAATTCAAATAAAAGATTCATTGGTTCGAGACGAATCGATTGACCTATAATATTAATATATTTCATTAAAGAGTAGGGAAGTTGTAGTAATTTATTATTATTATTATTATTATAGATTAGCAGTTCGAACTCGAAAGTTCATTGCGTCATCTACCCGAGACCGCCACACATCTCTGTCCTGTGCATCGTTCATCCAGTTTAAGTAATCATGTCCTAGTTCTTTTAGATCATCCCTTACATTTTTTTCCCATCTGTTTCTCGGTCTGCCTAGGGGTCTCTTACCAGTCGGTCCCCCTCTTAAAACTTGCGCCACTATTCTTTCATTGCCCATTCTTGCTACATGCCCCGCCCATCTCAATTTACGCGCTTTCATTACTCTATTAATATTTGCTGACCCGTAGAGGGCATGCAGTTCATCATTATGCAGTTTCAAAAACTCTAAACCTATTCTCCTCTCCTTTCGTCAGCGCCCACGTTTCACACCCGTACAAGACGACCGGCATTATTATTGTTTTGTTGATTCTTACTTTGATGTTTCTAGATAGCAATCGCGATTTTAGTAGTGTGTTTGCTGCATGATAGCACACATTTCGAGCGTGCAGCCGCGCATTGATTTCCGTTTTGATATTATTTTTGCTAGTTATAATAGACCCGAGATATTTGAACTCGTTAACCCTTTCGAATTTCATATTTCTGGCCATTAGATCCCCGCCTACATTACTTTGTTCGGATCTGACGACGCTCATATATTTTGTCTTCGATTCGCTGACTTCCAAGCCAATATCTTTGGCTTTTGAGATCAGGATTTCTGCATTTTTCGCGACGGTTTCTTTATCATCCCCTAGTAAGTCAAGATCATCCGCATACCCAAGAATTTGTATCATCCCATTGAGGGTAGCACCGGTCGGATTCACTTGTACTTGTCTGACCACGTACTCTAAAACTAAGTTAAAAAGGACGCACGAAAGTGCATCGCCTTGTTTTAGGCCATCGCGGATCGAAAACTCTTCAGATAAAACTTCCGTTTGCCCGTATTCTACCCCTACTGCCGCTTAAACAAATTTCGATAAGTCTAACTAATTTTCTTGGTACGCCCAAGAACTCTAGGATCCAGTACATTCGTGCGCGTATAATAGAGTCGTAAGCTTTTTTGAAATCGATAAATAGCTGAGGCACTACTTCATTAAATTCCCATTTTTTTCTAATAGTTGTTTAATTGTAAACATTTGATCGCTTGTAGAACGGTTTCAGCGGAATCCACACTGGTAATCCCCAATGATTTCCTCATCGAAAGGAGTTAGTCTACCTAAGATTACATTGGACAGGATCTTATAACACGAAGGCACAAGTGAAATTCCCAGATAATTGTTACAGTTAATGTTATCGCCTTTTTTAAAGATGGGAATAATGATAGAGATATTCCATTTCTCCGGCATGCGTTCTGATTTCCAAACTGCGCGTATCAATTTACAAATTTGCCTTGTGAGGCAAGGGCCTCCATTTTTTAACAGTTCTGACGGAAGGTCGTCGATGCCCGCGGCTTTGTTTTTTTTCAGCTTCTTTATGGCCATTTCTATTTCTATATCAGCAGGATCATCAATTAATAGATCATCAGTGTGGATTTCGCCGAGATTACCTTCAACGGGGGCTTCGCGTACATTTAATAGTTTATCGAAATAGTCTTTCCATAAATTCTGTCTCTCTGTCGCATCGGCTACTAGATTGCCATTTTCGTCCCTCATTACTTCCGCTCTATTTTGAAAGCCTTTCCTTATAAAATTGATTCCCCTGTACATCTCACGCGGGTTGTTTTGTTTATTATGCGTTTCTATTGCTAGTATTTTATTCTTTTGCCACTCCCTTTTCTTGGATCTATAAAGCCTATTTGTACTTTTACTGATCTCGAGATACTTCTTATGTGTTTGATCGCACTTATTTTGTAAACTACTTAGTCTGGCCTTCCGAAGTTTTTCAAATCAGAGTTTGCACTCTTCGTCAAACCATGTTTTGCTTTTGGTTACTTTCTTTAAACCTATCGTAAGTTTCGCGGCTGTCTTTATCGCCTTTTTCATATTGCTCCACAGGGTTTCCGGGTCCTCCTCGTAATTATTGTTATCGTCTCTCTGTTCTTGGAGAGCGTCGAAACTATTAGAAATCTCAACTTGATAATTTAATGTTTCTGTTGCTGTTTTAAACTTATCTATATTGAAACGAACTGTTGGCTCTGTGCGACTTGTTTTCTTAATTAACGCTAGCCTAGATCTTAGTTATACTATCACGAGAAAATGGTCTGAATTTAAATCCGCTCCCCTATACGATCTTATATCGAGAATGTTTGTATGACGTCTTCTGTCAATTAGAACGTGATCAATCTGATTGTGAGTGTTACCATCTGGTGATGTCCAGGTGGCCTTATGTATATTTTTATGCTTGAAATATGTGCTTTTGACAACGAGATTCTTTGAAGCTGCAAAGTTTATTACTCTAATTCCATTATCATTACTGACGTCATGCAAACTTTCTGATCCTATTGTAGGCCTATACATTGGTTCTTTTCCAATTTTCGCGTTGAAATCTCCCAGTACTATGTTTGCGTCAAACGTTGAGAACTTGTCAAAAACCTGATCGATTGTTTCGTAAAAAAGATCTTTAGTGTCTTCGTCTTTGTCCTTGGTGGGGCAGTGCACATT
>CAKNXH010000747.1:13189-34594 GCA_932178445.1 Andricus quercusramuli | reverse complement strand
GTGAAAAATATCGAAAACTAAGTCGTTGGCAGCTAATCGCCGGAGACGTCTCGAAAAAGAGATTTTTTACGGTGGAGGTCGTTTCTCGGCACTTGATTATCGGAAATCAAAAAATCAATTTTTTTTTTGTTATTCTATGAGTTTCCCCAGGTAACCCTGTCGAGTTTTTTTTTTGACTGATTTTTCAAGTTTTGGTAACACTAGAAAGCGAAAAGCGCGATTTTTGCTTAAAAAATCGATCAAATTGTTATTGTAAAATAAAAAATAGCAACAAATTAAAAAAAACTCGACAGGGTTACCTCATGAATCATACAGAGAAGTGACGTACAAATTTTGGATAGGATCGGTACAGTGGATTTAAAATGACAACCTCCACCGGCTTTGAATCCGTGAAGTGTGGGAAAATCAATTTAAAGTTTTAAACAGTAAAAATTCAGAATTATTCTCTTCTTCTCGCTGTGTACTTAATTCTGCTAACTTTTCTGGGCATTTTCACTCACAAACGTATAACACGTTAAAACTCTAACGAAAAACAGTCAAAATATTCGAAAACTGACACGAAACTAGCTGACGTACGTACAGAACTGCTCCGTAGAACGCGCTGTAGCGACTCGGAGCAGCCATTGACTAGTCGCTATATCTTCCTTAGTTTCGCTCAAAATGCTCTAAAAATTCAGTAAAACTTCCTTGAGACGCTGCACGTTCATAAAATGGAATAAAAAAAATTAAAAAAAAAAGTTTACAAACCATACCCCCCCCCCTTAATACGTGTTTTCTGAAATTACCCTTTAGTACAATGTATGATAACCGATCGTTCATGAATTGCATGTCGATAACCGCTTGCGAAATTCGTTTATTAATAAGAAAACCGGTCCCCAGTCTGAACTCCTTAGCTCCCCCATAGTGAAAAGTATAGTTATCCTTAGAAATTGACGCGAAATCGCCCGGCCAGCAGGTTTCTTGAAGTTTTATTAAGTCAGTTTTGTATTTATTTGCTATCCCAATGAGTTCGCTAAATCCACCAGTATTTAGACTACGCGCGTTTAGAGTTCCCACACTTAGATCTTTAACTGTAGTTTTTTGCTTTTGCAAGTTAGCCATGGTAGTTTCAAGATAATCCGCACGTATGGGAGCTTTCTGACTCTGACAAGGACCATGTCAATTTGTCGTCAGACACATTACAGTTTCATCCTCGTATCCTAACGTCCCCCTGCAAGGCAGCGCGCCTACTGGCATCAATACTCCTTTGGCCCTATACAGGCGAATCATTCCACACATCCCTTGCGGGCAGTGTCATCGCTGCGGTGTCCGATGGGGCAGCAGGATTTTTCCCTTACAAGATTTTTAGTTTTGGTTCGGGTAGTGTTTTGTTTCTAGGTGAATATTTTCTACCAGTAATTCAGCTCACCACACCCACGACTGGTTTCTATCGTCTTTCCGCGACTGCTTATTCTTGTATCCGCAGTTAACCTGAGGGGCTGTTCAGCCTTACGGGCCGTTCCGCTGCGTAGTGGTGATAGGCACCCACCGAGCAGTGTAGTAATTTATATAGTTTTAAAATCTATCTTTATAGTAAAACTGTTATCATTAACATAATTCAAAGTTGATGCAAGAACAGAAAAGATGTGTTGATTCAAGACGAATTGATTGACCTATACTATTAATACGTTTTATTGAAGTATAAGGAAGCTATGCTAATGCATGATATTTAAAAATACGGTTTTTTATAGTAAAACTTTTTTCTTCAACATAATTCAAAGTTCATGCAAGAATATAAAAGATTTCTTAGTTCGAGACGAATCGATTGACCTACAATGTTAATACATTTCATTAAAGAGTAGGGAAGTTGTAGTAATATATATATATATATATTTTTAAAATCTATCTTTACATTAACATTTTTCTCATTTTCATAATTTAAAGTTGATGCGAGAATAGAAAAGTTGTGTTGATTCAAGACGAATCGATTGACCTATAACATTGATACATTTTATGGCAGAGTAAGGAAGCTATGGTAATACATAATATTTGAAAACACGGTTTTTTATACACTGAGCGAAGAATTCCCCAGTGGTTCGGGTTTACACCCCAATAGTTGGGGTGGTTTCTCTTTTTTTCTGTTTCACACGAAGGATTGGTGCGCTCGCACCAACGAGTCGTGCGAGCTCCCCAACCATTGGGGTGCTCACCCGAAGCAGCAGCGGCCGAAATGGTGGGGTGCGCGCCCTAATGGTTGGGGAGTTCGCACCTATGGTTCGGGACATTCGAGTTGTCCACCGCGTTGGATGTTGCGCGTTCGACGTTTGCGCATGTTCGCTAATGGCCGCAGCTGATAAACATCAGGCTCTTCCCGAATATCACTGTTTCTAGTTTATGTCAATCTTATTATTCATGTGCGAGATGTCAGTGGAATACAGTGTAAACTAGTTATCTGGTTTTTCCTTGGATAATCATTAACGAAGGTAAGAGAAATATAAAACCTTATTTTTTCTCCAGAATTATTTCTGTATATATACAGAAATAATTCTTCGTTAATGAACCTTCATTAATGATTATCCAAAGAAAAACCAGATAACTAGTTTAAACTGTATTCCACTGACATCTCGCACATGAATAATAAAATTGACATAAACTAGAAACAGTGATATTCGGGAAGAGCCTGATGCTTATCAGCTGCGGCCATTAGCGAACATGCGCAAACGTCGAACGCGCAACATCCAACGCGGTGGACGCCCCGAATCTCCTGAATCATAGGTGCAAGCTCCCCAACCATTAGGGCGCGCACCCCACCAGTTCGGCCGCTGCTGCTTCGGGTGAGCACCCCAATGGTTGGGGAGCTCGCACGACTCGTTGGTGCGAGCGCACCAATCCTTCGTGTGAAACAGAAAAAAAGAGAAAATGCCCCAACTATTGGAGTATAAACCCGAACCACTGGGGACTTCTTCGCTCAGTGTAGTAAAACTTTTTACGCTAATATAATTCAAAATTGATGCAAGAACGGAAAAGATTCCTTGATCTGTTTCAAACAGAAAAACTTATTTCATCGACATAATTCAAAGTTGAGGTATGAATAGAAAATACTTTCTGATCATAAATTTTCAAATAGAATGATTCTGACAATTTTTGTAAAGAAATCATAAATCTGGGAAAGGGATAGGTTGCGACAGAACTTTTCCCTTCCCTTTTCCAGATCGAAAAATGATCATTTCGAATGAAAAATTTGATTTGTCTGATTTGTCTTTGCATTTAAAAAATTGCTTGTATTATCTTGTAATTTTGTATTTTTTGTAAATTTCCATTTTGAAATTGATCAAAATGAAGACTTTGGTTTGTCTATTGTTGAAAAAAGTAACTAATGCTTCCTCTATAAGGAAGCAAATACATTTGCTAACGGGAAGCAAAGTGCTCGTAAATTGAGAATCATATAATTATAAATACAAACAAAGTGGAAACACTCGAGATCGAATTCACAGCTAGTTTAATAATATTCTCTTTCAATACTGCCAGAAGTTTGCGGTTTTTTCTGAAATTTTCCACTTTTTGTCAACTTTACACTTTGTGAGGCAATAACTAATGCAAGTTAACGAACATAATTGCTCTATCAGTTTATTATTGACTATAACTGTCTTCTTTTAGATAATTAGAAAATTACGGCTTTTTCTTAAATATTTTTTGTGATTATATTTGTCTGAAATAAAACAATAATTTGAAATATTCTTCAAATTTTCTATATAAATCATATTGAATATAAATTCTCCTTGAGAGCCTTTTTGTTTAAATTAATATTAATATTCATTATTTGTTGACGTCCGTATGAAAAGGGCCGTTGTCAGCGGTTCTAGCATTACATTTCCGACGAAAGATTCTTTGCAACAAATATTAACTTCCCAGGATAAACTTTACACAAATATTGGTTAAACTTTCTTTTGTTTTTCCATGACAAACACATGTATTTGAAAGACGAGAAGTTGGCTGAACAAAACTTTATCGCTCTAGAAAATTTCCTGCAAGAAATTTTATTCTGAGTTTTTTCTGTGCTCACTCTATGTGAAAAGTTGACGAAAAGTTAAAAAATTGCACACAAAAAATGCAAATATCTAGCATTAATATAGAAGAAGATTAGTTTCAACAATGGTGTTGAATTTCATTAATTATTACCACACCCTAAGTGAAAAGTAGACAAAAAGTTGAAATTTTGAGAAAAAGCCGCAACTTTCTAACATTATTCAAAGGGAATATTTATTGAAACAATACAGAATTGTTTAAATAATTATGTTTGTTAACATCAATATTAAGTCATTTTATTTTTCGGATAACCTTTTTTGCCCTTCTTCCCTAAGTTCAGCCCTCCCCTCCGAAAAAAATCCCTGGCTACGCCGCTGGATACATCAGATGAGGTGTAACAGATTTTAGTGCAGTAAGCAACAGGTCTTTCTTTACCGTCTGCACTCATGGTACTTACAGACGTGTGTTTCTCACGTGCATTTATTATTTTCGAGTTTATTTGAGTGGATAGCGGTTTGTCTTTTCACTTTTTTCCGTCTCTCGAGGTATTATTAAGATGGATCACCAATATAATCTTTTTAGTTTATGTATGATCCTCCAGAACAGGGAAAAAACACTTCAGTGGTTGCGAGAAATAGAATTGATGCCGATTGAACGATTCTGCTCCAAACGCAAAAAAAAAAAATGATTATTTTGGAATCCGAATTGACTTGCGGTCTATTTTTATGGCATAAAAGACGTTTGTATCGTCCCACTCATACCGTTTAGGAAAATATGTGGTTTGAAAACTGCCACACTTCTGCAGCGGCTTGTATGCTCGTTCAGTGGCGTAGCCAAGGGGGGGGGGGTTAATCTCCCCCCCCCCCCCTTGACGATGGAAGAGGCATAGTTACTTCCTTTCCGTAAATCGTCTCAGTTCTCCGTTTATCCGATACACCTCCCTAAACTACTTCCCCGCCCACTGTCACAGGTAATGAGCTGTCTCCCTAATAGAAATTTTCCACAACCTTCATAAAACTATTCATTTCTAAAACACAAAATGTGAACCGTAATAATATAAATTTTAAGTCAGAAAATATTTCTATACACTGTTAAAAATAATATTAAATCTAATATACCCATGTGTATTAAAATCAATATGTCAATCATATGAAATCGCCATTAAGAGTGTGTATAATAAATTTCATATACATTCATGTTAATCACTTACAAGAAAAATCAGCTAATTCCATTTTACACAAATTCAAAATAAGTTCAACATGAATTTTCGACTCTAAATAATAAAACATGATACCTTCTTCCAGTTAATCAAAAATATGACTGGATTTTAAGTCGAAAAGACCAATTAAGCAAACAAATAACAGACCTTACCTACAATCAACTGTACCAGCATTAAATTTCTACTATTTAGACTGGATTTTGGAAAAAGTGCCACCCTTAAGTCGCACTTTCATTATAAATAACAATTCAGTCGACGAATTCTAGATTATTAATTTGATTGCGAATATTTGACAAGATTTGAAGAAATGAAAGCACTTTGAGTTTTCATGCACACTGCTATACCGACCGGTATATTAAATTTAATACACATGTATATTAAATTCACTACACCAATGTATGTTACATTTCAGTAGCGGTAGTGCATATTTGCTTCACACACATGCATATTAAATCTCATACAGATTTTTTGACCAGTGTAGAAAATCTTCACATAATGAAACCGTAATAAAAATTAGCATTTTGATATTATTTTCCTAATCTCTGAAACCAAAATTTCTCGCAGATTATAGAAGAGCATGAACGGCAGGTAATTTATGGTACTCATTGTAAAATGAAAATAAAACTTATAGAATATCTTTTTTATATAAATAATTTTTTCCTTAAAAAAAAATTGGGTGTGCCCACTTTCACAGCAATTGCCCATATGTTTCTTGTCCTTCAACTTGTTTTTCAAATTTCATATATAAATGAACAATTGAAATTCGAAAATGTCTTTATTCATGTTTTTTATCATCAATAAGAGGTAAAACTCGAAGAATAAATTTGAATGCCAAACGACAAGTGTGTCCTGATTTTGAAACTGTGCACAGAAAAACCATTTATAATATAGTTAATAACAGATTTGTACAGTTAAAGGAATTGCCTGCTCCGCTGCAACTGTAGTTTCCGAAAGAAATATTGAATTTTTTTGTTTTTTCGGAAATGGTACAAGATAGCATAAATGTGTAAAGGAACTTTTTGTACACGGAAAAAATTCGTTGTTGAAATTTTAAATGACTGAGTCAACCACTCTAGGATAGGGTTAAACGTATGTCATAAATTGGAAAAATCGTCTTACAAACCTTGATTGATAAATGTTTAAAAAGTAGAAAGAGTTGTCGAAAGTACAAAATAATTTCAATGAAAATGTGAAGACCAGAGGAATAGAGTTCTTGAAACACTGGTACACTAATGCTTCGAAGCCAGTCAATGAAACTTTCGATGACTCCTAACGAGTTTTTAGAAAACAGTATAGCCAAGTTAAAAAAATATATATTTCGCGGTTATATTTACTATATTGTTATTCACATAGACTCACGATTAAGTTATATTTATTTTTACAGATACACACGAACCTATGAAAAATCGAAAGAAATTTTGCGGCGGGATTCGAACTACCTAACGCCTATCGAACGCAAGTTATCCCTAACCACTAGACCCCACGTCTAACTTAACACATTGAATATTTTGCCCAAATGTCAGTGAAAAGTCCAATTTAAATCCGCGCTCATTTGTTCATTGCCGGTGACCGCTACGCCATTCAGACTGATACATATACCACTTCACCTGAGCGTCCAATGTGACTGTACATTGTGAATATATAGATATGTAGAAGACAGTCAACGAATTCTTCGACAACTTATAAATCAGTTATTCGTTTCTGTGCTAGAGTTAATGTATTCCAAATCGTTTGGAATCTGGAGGACTTTTTATGAACAATTGAATGTTTGCCTTGAACTTTGTCAAAATCTGCTGAATAAAAATTCGAAAACTGATGTTCCTAGATTGTTTTCCAATAATTCGATGAATTTTTTCACTTTTTCGCTGAAGTCTGCGGTTCTTTAATCAAAATTATACGAGATTCTAACAAAAAAGTGGCCTATCCTAGAATGTTTGACTAGTCAAGTCAAGTTTCGACAACTTATTTTTTCCGTGCAGTAATGAGAGGATTCTCAAACTTTGCAGGAAACACTGTTTAACAAGAGTGAAACAAGTGTTGAAATAATTTGGGTAAAGTAAATGGAAGCGTACCTAAAGGCAAATCGAGGAATGAATGGTGGGAATTTGTGAATGAAGCCTTGACTTGAAAAGATATAAAAAGCCAGAGAAACACAAGAGCTTGCATGAGAAAACGTATCGACGTAAAGGAAGTTAAAGACGCTCAAAACGAAGTACTTTGGATACTAATGGGCCCGTGTGGATAGCTTTACATGGTGACTTTGTGAAGCTCTTCGCCTGGGGTGCTTGCTAGAGAGATTGATCAGCGACCTGGGTCGGAGCAGTTTTGCGGAGCGAACATGTTATTCAAATGAACATTACGAGAATTCTAGATTAATCTAAAAATCTAAACCATCCCCCCCCCCTTTTACTGCCTAGTACACTTCCTATGAACTCCTTGATCCTTGACAGTATAATGAGACTAGAACCGAGTGAGTCACGCTTACGTGTAGAACTTTTTAAACTGCGCCAATTGTTTTCCTCACATTTTTCCGTTTCTGTTGTTGTTTTTAAGAAAAATGCGAAAATTCGATTTTATGAAAAAAAATTCTCCTGGCCACAAAAGTTATTTAGCCCGCATAAAACTCATATGCGATTTTCCTTATGATAGTACAAATTAAGAAAAAATTGGAAAAAAATATAAGTATATGAGAAAAAATTGGGATTTTTTTTTTTTAAACAAAGCACAAAATTCAAGTACGCATAACTTCGTAAGAAGTTTTTTTTTCACAAATCGCAAAAATAAGTATTGCCTTATTTCCTCTAAAAAACAACATAGTTTTTCCCTGAAAGATTCTGCGACTTCAAGTGTAGAACCTGCCTGATTTGAAATGGATTCGGCCCTTTTCTAATCAAGCAGGTGTTAGGAATATTTTTCGAGCGCGGGTAACTAAGCTGCATATATGTCGATTCCAAATAAATTATACTTTTTTAGGATTCCAATACGCTGCTTTTTCGCATTCTAGCGACTTTGAAGGTACCAACGAACGATCCTTTTCCACTCTTCGTCGTTTAAAGAATTACTTGCGAAACTCGACGGGAGAAACAAGGTTGAATGGTGAGGCTTTATTGAATATACACCGAAATCAATCACCGAACCCTGAGGACATTTTAAATGTTATGATGAAAAACCCGCGACGCGTAGATATAAAAATCTATAATTAAACGCTGAACTAGCCGAATAGCGAATGCAGTTAATATTGCTGCAGTATTTATTGTATACTTAAAAACATTGGAATATAAAATACTGCTATTATGTATGCTATTGCTATTATTATTAATAATATTGATATTATTAGACTGAATGCAATATTAAATAAACATTTATGGAATTAATGTTCAAATAGGAATAATATAATAATAATAAATATGATATTTACAAATTGTATGTCTTACTACATTACCCTACTTTTTTTCTGTAAGTAGTACCATACTTTCTGTTCAGACATGCGGCCCCCCCCCCCCCCCTTTGTCAAATCCTGGCTACGCCACTGTGCTCGTTTCGTATTGTTTCGCTGCAAACTTTAATTTTGTTCAAACGATCCGCGAAAGCAGAATTATAAATGGTCAGATGATTTCGCGGGAAACTGTTGCGGATCGCTTCTCTTTTTGTAGAGAGGTCTGCATGGTTGCACTTGACAATAACTTCGAAGAGGAAGGTCGTATTGGATGTGTCGGTGAAGTAGTAGAAATTGATGAATGCAAGATTGGCCGTCGAAAATACGAGAGAGGACGAGTAGTGGAAGGATCGTGGATCCTCGGAATGATCCACAGAGGTTTTATTCAGATTTTATTTAGGCTTCAGCCTCTTTGCTTTTTTTAAGTTTTCTACGTTAAAAATCATATAAAAGGAAAAAAATCATAAAATATATGCATAAAAAAATTACAAAATATAAAAAATATAAAAAAATGCTCTTCAAAGTACTCCAACCTTCCCGCGGCGAAGAGCGTGATTAGATACCAAGCCGAAACCAATGGAGATACGATTAAAAAAAATCAATTGTCAGTAAATATGTAGCCCCCCCCCCCACTTAAACCTGGAAAAGGGGACGAGCGTAACTGTACGCATTTTCGTAACTATCCAGTACATTCGTAGCCCCCCTCCCTCCCCCCGTGCACTTAAATTTGGACTGGGAGACAAGCGTGACCAAACGCATATCTGTAACTGTTCTCTTGTTTTTATTGTTTTCCAACGCAATCCTCTTTTTCTCGAAAAATAATGGTTTTAGGCGAAAAGTGTATGTTGCAAAAAGATGTATTTTTATACTAGCTACAACTTTTGTTTGAAATATTTTTCAAAATTCTTTGTATTTACTGAGATAAAGAAAAAATCATTATTTTTATGGGTTTTTTTATGGTTTTTACCACGAAGACGTCCTTGTCGCCAATTTTCACTATGATTTTCGTAATCAGCGCATCAAAATACGGAAGTATACGTAGTTTTAACAAAATCCGAGGGCTCACCTATTCGGAACTTTATTCATTTAAATAACCAATAAGTGTATCCAAATATTCATGTAGCTTGCAGAAAGAGAAAGATAGAAACTTTTTTTTCGTGATTCAATTATTTATTCGATATGTTACTAAAACACAGGAAACATATAATAATCCTTCAACTTCTTATACCATACAATTATTATGACATTAAATTTAGGAGTGAACTTAAGTAAAAATGTATCTGGATTCAAGTATTTTATTCTTCTTAAATTTGTAAATTGTAATCATTTTAAGTTTTTTTTTTATTATAAATATTTATCAATTTCGCAAACAATTTTGTGAACACGTTGAAAAGAGAAAGAATAGATTATTACTTTATTACAATTTTTAATTGTTTTTAATATTAAGAAAATGAGAAATAATACAAACTTTCTATACTTCTTTCATTGCAGGAAGTATTGGATCAAAATTTATATGAACCGTTTCAACAATTGGAAAATCATGAGCAGTTTTTTAATAGTTTCGATTATATGGGTGCAAAAAAGAAGTTCACAATTTCGTGTCCCCAGAATATATTATACTCTTGTGTTTTGAGGAATAATGTTCTTAATTACAGGGTTTTATTAGGCATATTTTTCCAATAATATCCTATCTGCCTATCATTTTTACTTTACTCAGTATTAAAATGAATTCCAATAAATATTAGTTAATGTTATCCGTTAACCTGTCCCCCTAACTACCTTCTTTCAAATATATAGAGTTATATCTTTCAAAAGAAATCTTAAGATCTAATTGTTAAATACACCTTTGGGTGCAGTTCCGAATAGCTGAATTCTCCGATTTCCTTCAAACTCCATATACTTATGGACGAGTATTTTAACGCGCTGATTACAAATATAATAGTGTAAATTAGCGACAAGGACATTTTTATAGTGAAACCACGAAAATCTATCCATAAAAATCATGGCTTTTTGCGTTTATCTTAGCCAATAAGCAAAATTTCTCAAAATTTTCCGAGCAAAAGTTGTAGATCTCATCAAGATACAAATTTTTTGTTGAATGCATTTTTTCTATGATTGATATTTTCCGAGAAAATTAGTAATACATCTAAGCGTCAGGTCTTTATTTACCATTTTTTACCGTGACGACAGACCCTAAATGGCGACAGACCCTAAGTGGCGACATATTCTAGGGACGAGTGACCCTAAGCCTAAGCGACGACAGAAACCAACGTCTCATGGGGGGGGGGGGGGGGGGCGTGAAGACACCCCTGTGATTAGTCACAAACGTAATGTTGGTCCTTTTTCAACGTCTCATATGGGGCGGGAAGGTATCCCTGCGAATGATCACAGATATAATGTTGGTCAACCACTTACTCATTTTGAACGTCTCGTGGGGGCGCAGGGCGAGAAGACACCTCTGTGACTTGTCACCGAAATAATGTTGGTGAAACCTATACCTCTTTCCAACGTCTCGTGGAAGGAGGCACCCCTTTGATTGATCACATATATAATGTTGGTCAAACACTCATTTCGAAAGTATCGTGGTTGGCGGGAAGACACCCCTGTGACTAGCCACACACATACTGTTGTTCAAACCCTTACCCCTTTCCAAAGTCTCATGGATGAGCGGGGGGCACCCTGTAAATGATTACAGATATAATGCTAGTTAAACGCCTGCCTTTTTCGAACATCCCGTGGGGGCGTAAAGGCACCCTTGTGACTTGTCACAGAAATAATGTTGGTCAAACCCGTACTCCTTTCTAACGTCTTATGGGGGACGGAAATGTGATTGATCACAGACATAATGTTGATATTATTAACTATGCTATTATACTATTTTTTTGAATGAAAAAGTATATTACATAGGGCGAAAGGCGACGATTTCTGACGAGTGTGAAGTTTGCTGCTCGAGTGAAGTGAGGGCAACAATTACAAGAGTCAAACATCGCCGCCATCCGCCACGAGCTATATACGATATTTTTCATAACAAGCGCGTCGGGAATTCGGTTTTCGTTGCCTTTTGAGTGATTCGCAGTGGCCTGTTTCAACTTTCTAGTCTAGGGTTGAAAACACAACTTTCTGCCCGCTCAAGAGGTAACGAAAGTCGAACTTTCGATGTGCCTGTTATGAAAAATCTGTATTCATTAGACACATTTTTAATGCGTTTAATTGAAAAAATAATCTTCAACCCTCCGATGGCACACTTCCCGACGCGTAACATAGCTGGCACTGGGGTGTTTTTGATACCAAGCGAAAAAGGCTTCCCGCAAAGAGCCAATTCATTATTTTGGGTAGTTGAATTTTTTATACACTCTTGAAGAGTTACTTCAAAGAATGATGTGGGATATTTAGTTAAAAATTTATTTTGAATATGAAGAAAAGATTGTAAAAGGTGAAAAATAGCGTTAAGTGACATTTTGCACGAAAAAAGTAATAACCATTAATACAGTTTTCCATTTAACTTTAGTACAATTGTTAAATTTTGATGGGACTTGAATAAGTTTTAACATGCCTGGGGTCTTTTTGACCCCAGTGTGCCATCGAAGGGTTAAGCACTTTTCTCAAAGTAGAAAATAAAGGCAGAAACGACGTAGAGAAGGACGTACCAAAGGACGTACAAAATGACGTACGAAAGTATGTCATTTTGTATGCAAATTTGGGGCGTCCTTTGGTGAGTCTTTTTATAAGTCCTTTGGTGCGTCTTTCTATACGTATCCCTTGGTAGGTCCTTTTATATGTCCTCTTGTACTTCCTTTTGTACGTACACTTTTTCAAGTAGGCTATCAAATATTTCTGAATCTAGTTGATTGAATTGAATTGATCTAATTATTGTTTTGACTTACAAGATATCATAAATGGGCTTTATGTCAAAACATTGTCATTATATTAATATTAAATCAATAAATATTACTAATATAACGCAAAAAAAATCAAAGAAAAAAGTAACACGTTTCTCTAACATTTTCAATTTATTTACTACTGTTCCGTCAAAAAAGGATTTAGAACAAATTTTTGGATCTTTTTTGAGTGAACAACTTTTGTCTATTCATTTTTTTGTATCTTGTGTCGTTTTTTCAAACATTTATTTTCTCAATTTTAATGTTATTTTTCACGATTTGAATGAAAACTATGCGTCCTATTAAAATATGATTAACAAGAAATTTGTAGATATTTGGCCCGGGGGGGGGCTTTTTGTCTATCTATTTTTTTCCTATCTTCCATAATTTGACTGCAAAATGGGATTTTCATTTTTAATAACATTTTTCACGATTAAAACGAAAAATGTGCGTCTCATGAAAAAAATGGTCACGCGAAAATTTTTTTATCTTTTTCAGATGAACAATTTTGCTTCTTAACATTTTTTCATATCTCGTATAGTTTTTCTGGAGAACGGAATTTATGATTTTTTAGCAAGCATTTTCGACGAAAAAAAACCAGAATCGTTTATCAAAAATGGCTGGTTAACGAACTCGTCGTTTCTTGTTATGCTTTAAAACAGTGTGCCAAAGCCGAGGGGTACATAACTCCTGCAATCGGTGTACAACGTTATTGCAATCACTTTGCAATCACTTGAAATCACTTGCAATCACTAACAACCACTTGCAATCACTCACAATTACTTGCAATCACTTACAATCACTCGTAATCACTCTGCAATCATCTGAATTCACTCTGAAATCAGGTGCAATCACTCTGCAATCACCCGAATTCACCTTGCAATCACGTCAAATCAATTTCAATCACTCTGCAATCACCTGAATTCATCCTGAATTCAAGTGCAATCATTTTTCAATCAAATACATTTTCTCACAAAAAGGAAAAAATTTACGTTTTAAATCTTAACTTATGAAAACCGATTAAAAGTTTGTAAATTATGCATATATTATATTACGAATTGTCCGAATTTAATGCAAGAAATTGCGAGGAATTAGAAAAATAAAGGCCCCGTGCAATTGTTATTATTGATTGGCCCTCGGCGTGCAGACATCTTGCCAGCTGACGTCACAACATGAAATGCCTAATTGTCGCCAATCAATAATAACAATTGCACGGGGCGATAATTTATTTTTCTAATTCCTCGCAAATTCTTGCATTAAATTCGGACAATTCGTAATATATACGCATAATATACAAACTTTTAATCGATTTTGATAAGTACAAATTTAAAACGTAAATTTCTTTCTGTTTGTGAGAAAATGTATTTGATTGCAAAATGATTGCACATGATTGCAGGGTGAATTCAGATGATTGCAAAGTGATTGAACTTGATTTTACGTGATTGCAAGGTGAATTCGGGTGATTGCAGAGTGATTGCACTTGATTTCACGTGATTTCAGGGTGAATTCAGATGATTTCAGAGTGATTGAAAGTGATTGTAAGTGATTGCAAGTGACTGTGAGTGATTGTGAGTGATTGCAAGTGGTTGTTAGTGATTGCAAGTGATTTCAAGGTGATTTGAAGTGATTGCAAAGTGATTGCAATAACGTTGTACACACAAGTTTTTTTTGGGGGGGGGATGATGAAAATGCTTTTTAAAAATTGCATTTTTGATTACTTGATGTCTAACTATATCTAATATCGTCTAGAAAGTAGATCTCAAAAATTTTCGTCGTACGATTTCAGCAATTTCGAGTTATCAAGCTTCAAGCCAACTCAAGTGTTCGAGTTTTCTTAACATTCTGGCCCTACTAGCAGTACTTTCAAAACTAATTAAAGTCACTCTTTTGCATGCAATTATTTTCAATTGACTTATGTTCATTTGAAAAAGCTGAGAATCTCTCATAATTCACCAAGAAATAATTGCAATCACTCACAATTCACCGTGCAATGAATGCAATCACTCGGGTTTCACCGTTAGATCACTGCAATCACTCGGAATTTAGCGCGAAATAATTGCAATCACTCAGATTTCACCATTAAATCACTGCGGTCACTCAAAATTGACTCTGCAATCACTGGAAATCACTGCATTCACTTGCATTCAATGGCAATCTCCTGAATTCACTGCATTCACGTGCAACCACTTGCAAACACTTGCAATCACTTGCAATCACTCAAAATCACTTGCAATCACTCACAATCACTTGAAATCACTTGCAATAACTTGCAGTCACTTGCAATCATGCAATCGGTGTACACCAAAATTCGAAGTTATGTACGCCTCGGCCAAAGCTCAATCCAATCTTATGAGTCTTTCGAAAGTTATAGTGCCTACAGTATACAGACGTACAGGCCTTCGTAAAAATCGTTTTTTCTGACTCAGGGTATCTCAAAACATGAATATTTTATGGAAATCGATGAAGTCAAATTTGACATAAAATTAATACCTTCTCATTAGGATGAGAATGTAAAAATTGTATGAATATGTAATTAATATTTCAAAGTTTAATAAAATGTTTCGCACATCGATTAGTGATCATCTAGGGAAAAAGTGTTTAAAAACTTCATTATATCGCCAAATTCTCACTTTCCTAATTATATAGAGTGGTTTTTGAGCTTAAACAAATCGTCTTATAAGGATGCACATTATAAAGTTATTGTGGATTGGCATTTCTTGATGCGTTTCCAATAATTAATTTTTTATTTTTCACATCTGATTTGCACATTTTCAAAAGTGTTAATTAAGTGGAAACATTAGGAGCGCGAGACACGTTTGCTTATGAACCGATTTTGCTCAAATTTACAGAATATCATTCTTTCGGGTCCATTAACAATTTTATAGGGCGTAGCAAAAATTCCACAATAAATTTTTTTACCGCTGCATGTGAGTCTCTTTTCTCTTACATCCATTTTACATTCTAGCAATAATACACGTGCTTTTAAGATCTGGCGCATTAGTTATCTGATTTTGGATTCCTGCCCGTTGTAGATGAATCGAGACAAGTAGTGCTCGTCGAGTCTGTGTATATATGAATCCATGATGTTGATAAATGTGGCAGCATTTTTACAATTAGGAGAGAATATAGGGACACCAAGAAGATAGTTTCGGCCTGGTTTCGACCCACTTTATATCGCGGAAATAGCAAAGTGGATCCACGGATGCCTCGTTTTTATTACAGTTCTCCTGGGCTCGTTGACTCTCGTCTCGAGAGAAACAACTTATCTTGGTCCACGGTACTAATTTCCAGAGAGGCCATCTCGGATATATTTATCTTCTTTGGCTAAGAAGAGGGGGTCACAAACCTCTCAGCCCAATGTTCTGTTAGAAATTTAAAAATGTGTAGCTAACTATATGAAATACCAGAGCTGATACAAATCCTAATTTTCATCATCAGAAGATAAAATTAGATCCATTATTTATTTTTAAATTTTTCGCTCAACGCGATGCATAATTTTTTTTTACTTTTAGAAAAAGCTTTTGAAGATTGAATGATTGTACTGACATAAAACTTGCAGAGAACAATGTCGATTTCCAGAGGTGAAAAACTTTGGCAGTGAAGTGGCTAGTTTCGTTGTCTGAAGTGTGCGATGGTAATCACGTGAGATATATTGGCTTTTCTAAAATAACATTCGCGGCGAACGAACCTTGGATAAAACATGCATGCTTCGCATTTTAGCCCAGTTCGACGCAGTTCCCTGCAATTTTCAACACTTCCGCGACATTCGCGTATGCCAAACGTATAAATTATACCAGCTGTCGCGCGGATATCGGAATTCACACCTTTGTTTCGCCGGTTAACTATAGGATCTACACAAGACAATGATGCGCGCGTGCCACTGCATCAGCGCAGCGGGGCAATAACATAATTGTTTCGAATGTTTCGTGATTCATTGACTTGCCTTGGCAGACTATACTATACTTCACTTCAGATACGAATATCTGTGCAGAAACTGAAAAACGACTCTTTAAGTAGAATCATTTAAAACATTAGAAAATTTCGCGTCGAATCAGCCTACGTTAATATTATTTCAATGAAAGAGTGAAAAAATATTTAGTTTCAAAGTTAAAAGTTCTTTTAGCTAAATGAACATTTTGGAATCTGGAATTTAACTCTTTGCCAAAACTAAAAAAGTGTTCTTTCAGGACATTTGGAAAAATGATAAAATTAAGGGTAAATCCTCATCTTTACACCTGAATCATGAGCACGATTAAATATTATGTAATTGACAGTTATTTATACAATTATTAATTTAACCAAATATTGTGAAAAAAATTGAGAAAAATATTTTTCAAAAATATCACCGACATTCTTATCATAAACCTTCATCCCTCACATACATTTTTAAAAAGGGCTCGCGATTTCACTAGTTAGAAGTGCAGAAAAAATTAATATTTACAAAAATATATATTTTTTTTTCATAAAGGTAATAATTACTCTTTGCACCAGGCGTGGTAACAGGGACATTGTGAACTCAGAATGAGATACTTGCATGAGCCCTCATGAGCATTTTCCTCTGGGTTCACATTATTTTTCTTTTCATTATACACGTGAAACTCATTCTCATGGAAAATATAAAGTAGTTCTTATACTGTCCTACAACGGAAAAACATGGTTAAACCTACTGGAAGTTTAGATGATTTTTAAGTAAGATTGTCTAGGAGCTCATCATTTAAACTGACCCTATTCTAGATGATATACGAATGCTATAAAGATCGCAGGTAAAACTTACTAGACGCCACTAGATGAACTCTAGATGAACCCTAGACAAGGTGACTGCTATAAAATTGTCCTAGACTTTCGCTAGAGGAGCTGAGTCTAGAAAGTATCTAAAAATAATCTAGGTTTCCGGTAGGAAAGCAACATTTTTTCAAAAAAAAAAAGTTTTTTGTATCAATGGAATTGTGAGAGTAAGCTGTGCCTGACTATCATAATTACAATTATAATTCTTATAATTCCTAATTGTTTGTGAAAAACACTGTAAAAACAAAGCATTATTTCATGGCTAGCTTCAGGTAATATAATAAGACTCAGCGAAAACAGTCTCAAGTGGTACTAAAATGAGACCACTGGTGGGATCCCAGAATCGTTTGTTTTGCATTGAAAAAGTGGAGCATGAAGTTATCTTATTCAAAAACTGGACCCGAAAAAAATGATACCGTGAAAAAATAGATCTCTAGTTTTTACAGTGAAAATGAATGTTTAAAATTTTGAATATTAGGCAAATTGACGAAATGCAATGGAAAAATACATGGAAAATGCTTTATGGTGCCTGAACTTTGTAAGAGAAGTCGAATGCATCACGAAATACAAGGGAGAATATACACAAAGCACTTTGTAGATCTTTTGTCTGGCAAAAGTGATCGAACATGCTTCTTGTTACAAAATCAAAATTTTGCATGTGCTGTACGTGAAGTCTGAGTCGCCATGTTGTGGCGGCTATGTACATTCCCCCCTTTTCGATTGTGTATACCGCGCGCGCCTGTCACCCTAGGTACTTCTAGCTCATACGTCCACGGAAAGAGCACATCCGTTTTACCCAAAAGGGGCACATGAATTAATGAATATGTGTTCCTATACTAAAGGTGACATATCTCTCTAGTTTGGGCAGTATAGAGCTAATACTTTTTACTCCAGTAACATAAACATTTCGAGCCCAAACACAGAAAATCATTGGTGTGAAATTTGTAGCTTCTCGTTTTAAACAATGAAAATTTTAATTGTGCCTTGACTTGTTTTTATATCGCAAAAATGTTACAACTCAAAACTACACAAAATTTGGCGTACTTTTGAGGATCAGCGTTTTATCATTTTTATCCATTTGCACAGCAACGTTCTGATGAATATTTTGACTAGAGGGTTCAAACAAATTTTCTTTATATTACATGCGCGAAAAACATCTTCTTGCAAGAATTGAAGTTGACAGACCTAATATTTTGAGCTCTAACCACGTTAATAGTCAGATAATCATCAAACCGACGGCACAAGGGTTTTCTGCAAAACCCTCAAATTTGCTACTCCTTCCCGTCATTAAAAAAATTATTTATATGCTCACTAATAAAAATAAAGAACCTGAAACCCCATTGGAGTTTATATAATGTAAATAAAAGCCGTTCGTATTTAAAAGTGTTCATGTTACTGCCGTTGTCCAAGAGGACAGAAGCGCCATCTGTCTTTAATAAGGATCTGATGAAAAATTAATGAAGAATAGTACTTTTCCTTTTAAAATGCAAACTTCAGCGGGAATACCATATACAATATATGTGAAACCCCTCAAGACATATACGAAAGAATGAAATTGAATTTGATTGAATACAAATTTCCGCGGGCCAGGCGACAATGGGTTGATATATTTTTTTCATTATCCAAAATTTTAATGCGAAATTTTATTTTATTCAAAAATAAGACTTCACAAAAAAATCACGTGGTCAGTAATTCGTGACGTCATAGAGTACCATTTGCCCTTAAACAAATCTTCTATTGAAATTTTTGTATTATCATTGGTTATTTGAAAACTTAACTGTATTTTGAATACTATATCAATTGGACGTTTACCATATAAGCAATGTATAATAATTAGGATCTTCTTCTTAAACACAACTCTAATTTTGCTGGTAACGATTCTATTTTAGTAACACTACTATTTGCAGAATATATTGCAGTACAGAGTATTCTAATTTTAGAGTACCACGCGAATGATTTCTAAATCTCTCTGTTCCATCTTATACTTTGTACTCGGCTTTGTACGCTTACAGGTGACACTCAAGTTTGATGAAAGCTCTGAATTGTGATTAAGTATTCAGCAATTCTATGTCAAAAAAAAACTTAGCAAATATTGAACATTGAAAATGTTGATCCTTTTTTTCTTAGACTTTCATAACTTTGGTAATTTTAATTAAATATTGAAGTGTATTTTTTTTTGAATTATTCGCAATAGGACGCAGTTTAAAAAATATTGTTTGAACGACAACATCTCGAAAACTTCTTTAATTTTTCAAGAATTAATTTTTAAACTGCATTTCTGAAAAACGCACTTTTTATTTTCTTCATTTTTATATAGATAGCTTACAATGTCCTCTACAAGCCCTGTACATATCAAAATGGGATCTCCATTAGTTTTCGATAAATAATTAAGAATGTAACGACATGGCATGGTGTGCCCGCGCGAGTCTGAATTCTGTAGTTCGTGTATACGATTATAATATTCTTCTATTGTTCGTCTATTGTTTACATGGTTTTTCACATCTCGTGCGTACGTTTCGGCATACGTTTTAAATCATTTCTGATCTAGATATAAAAAATGAAGAAAATAAAAAGTAGGTTTTTTTCCAGAAATTCAGCTGAAAAATTAGTTTTTGAAAAACCCAAGAAGTTTTTGAAATTGTTTTGTTCAAAAAATATTTTTACAAAACTGCATCCTATTACGAATAATTTTGAAAAAATATAGCATAATATCGTTAAAATGAGCAAAGTTATGGAAGTTTAAGAAAAAAAAAGGACAACAAATTTTCCTTTTTGAATATCTCCTAAGTTTATTGATTTTTTCAAACATTATTTTGGGGTATTCCTTTCAACACATAAGAGAACGGATACTAGAGTTTTCATCGAAATTACTAACAATTATTGCTGAAATTCTTCGGATTATTTGATGTGGAATTGCTCTATTGCTCTATCTGGTCTACTGATATTGTTTTGATTAACGTAATGTGAACTACAGAACATGACGGAAGTCAATTCTCGAAAATCTATAAATTAGGTCTAGTCTACGAAGTAAATATTATTCCGAGGAGAGTTAAATTTTCGATTTGTGAAGCCAAATATAGCATAGCCTAAAAGAACTTTAATTAGACTCATTATCCATTAATGTATGGTATTAAATTGAAGATACTAGATAAGAGTGTATTCTTGAATCATTGAAAACTTTTGCTAATTTTATGTAACTCTTAAATATGAAAATGATTGAGTACGTTGAATTGTTCATTATTCGGGAATAAACTTAGCGGGCTTCAATCATTAATCTTGAAAGAAGTGAGCTAACGCAACTCCTGTAATTTTCTCAAAATGAGTTATCCGGATCTCACTGTATAAGCTCAGATGACTCATAATTATAATTAAATAATTTATATGAACAAAAGTTGGCTAAAACTATCCTAAAAATTGGCAGCTATGATTTTATTCGAGAGACTTGTTCAATTTGGCAGTGTCTCGCAATGATGTTTAAAAGCGCGGGTGCACTTCCGAAAATCGCATACCTCCGATTGATTTGAAACTTCGTATACCTCTATGTACTTAGACGCGCTGATCACGAATATGGTAGTGAAAATAGGCGCAAATGCAATTTTTATGGTGAAAACTATGAAAAAACCCATGAAAATCGTGTTTTTTTTGCGTTTATCTCAGTAAATAATGAAAATTTTCGAAAAAGGTTCAAACAAAAGTTGTAGATCTACTCAAGATACACCTTTTATACATAACATAAAGTTTCTCTGAAAAATCAATATTTTTCTAGAAAAGTAGGAAAATGATGGTACGAAGTGCAGAATTGCTTGGAATAGAACTTGTGTCACTCCTGTGAATGGTCACCGAGTAAATGTAGTTCAAATTCCTAAACCTTTCCAACGTCTCGTGTGGGGGAGGCACCCCTGTGAATTGTCACAGAAATAAATTAGGTCACATCCCTACCCCTTTCCAACATGTCGTGGGGGAAAGGCACCCCTGTGACTTGTCACAGAAAGAATGTAGATCACATCTCTAACCCTTTCCAACGTCTGGTTGGACGAGGTGGAAGGCAGTTTCTGTTACTGATCACAGAGAGAATGTACGTT
>CAKNXH010000747.1:0-13179 GCA_932178445.1 Andricus quercusramuli | reverse complement strand
GAAGGCAGTTTCTGTTACTGATCACAGAGAGAATGTACGTTACATTTCTTCCCCTCTCCAACATCTCGTGGGGGAAGTCGCCCCTGTGACTTGTCACAGAAATAATGTAAGTCACATACCTTCCCATTTCCAATGTCCCGCAGGGGAAGGCACCCTTGTGACTGGCCATACAAAAAAATAATGTCACATACCTTCCCCTTTCCAACGTCTTGGGCGATGGTTACACTGAGAAACTTTAGGTTAGAAAAATTACTAAAACGGATAGCAAATGGGGGCAAAATGCTTAAATTTTGACATTTTAATACATAAATAATAAGTTATACTATTTTTATAAGAAGATTTCCTATTTGGTAATAGCAATCCTTACTATTCTCTGTAGTAAAATCCGATGTAGGAAAAATTAGTAGAGAAATTAATAAATTGTACAAAAAAAAGAAAAGTAATAAGTATTTTAAATAACATGATATACTAAATATGTAGAAGAAATTACTATTGTCTGTAGGAACACGATGTGAATTATGGACATTTCCTACTTTTTGTAACAAAGGTTAATACCAATTATTAAATTTGGTCCTAAATATTACTAACTGATTTAGCAGAAAGTATCGAGCCTTGGGCCGAGCGCAGCCGAGTGCATCTGACGTTTGTCGATCGCCGATCATATTTTTAGGTTGCGAAAATGACATCTAATTTATGTTTCAATGCAAAATCCGCAAAAAAACATAATTTAAAAAAAAAATATTTACTTATTTTAATTACATTAAAAATTTTGTTGTTTAAAATTATAAAAATATCATGAATATTAATCAATTAAGGATTAAATGAATTAGAACCAATAAACTTTCTATCATTTAGGTCATATGGAAGTTTTCATTCTGAGTCCCACAATGTCTTATAGGTAGATGGATCATCGCCCGACTGCTGTCCCGGAGACGCGTGTTCGATTCCCGCCAGCCTTCGTTTTCTTCTAACCCGATTTTTCTGTTTCAGCTTTATAATATAAAATACTATCTTTTAAGAATATATACATATATGTAATTTCTAATGTTGTCAATTCTTAATTTAAATAAATGTGAATTATGCGTTAAATGTAGAACATGTGTGTAGGTAGGCTTATGTGAAAGTTAGCAACACGTATTTATTTTTTTTACTATTCCCACTGTAGCAGATTTTGCTAACCAGTTAGTAATTCGGTGCGCACGGTCCCTGCGCATCATTTTACTACAGCACTTTGTAAATACTGTTATCTTCTACAGATATTAATCCAACAAATTTACTATTTTCTCCTAGCAAAATTAGTAAATAGTGCAGACTTGCAGTTTTACTACAGAGGTTAATAAATACTTCAAATGTCTTTTACAATAAATGCAATTGTTTTAACTTTTATTCCAATATATTTTATAATTCTTTGAGTAGCTACGAGTTACTATTGAGGTTAGTAAATATTATTAAAATTTGCTTTTTGCCTCTCATTGCAAAGTTCAGATAGTGAAATCTAGTGTGATTTTTAACAAGAAATACAAACAAGGGTTTCTCAGTGTAGTTGCGCCGATTGCCCTGCCTCTAATCCCTAGATCGAAAAAGGTTCTCTAATCCTACGGGTCATTTGCGCTAAGTCTATATCTGTCCAAAAATTAAATAATCTTAACTTTATCTTTTGAAATGTGTCTGAGAACTGGTGTGATAAATAATATGTATACAGATCACTGGATCCTAATGAGGAATAGGCGGAAAACTGTAGAATATTCAGATGTAATGCTTTCAGTTTAAACCCAGGACTTTGTAAATTGAATGGAAAATTCCAGACAGTGCCGGATATATTTTCGAAAATAAATTTGAAAATTTGTAGGGGTACAGTAGATTTGCGTTAAATAATGGATCTCGAAAATGTATAATTTTTAGATATATAGAGAAATAAAGTTATGTCTTAGTAGAAATAATGGATTAATAAATATTAAAGTAATGCAAACCTGAAAATTAAACAACATTCTTATGCCCATAACTACTTAAGGGTGTCAAGTGGTTACATTCCTGTGTTATTTTTCCCTCTTCGTGATAAGAGTCTGTATTTCGCTCCTTAAGTAAACACCTCAGTCTATCTTAAAAGAGATCCTCCAACTATGAACTTCTAATCCTCCTAATCCGTCCCTTGAAGACTCTTGGCGCAACTAACCTATGGTTAGGGTGGCGAGAATGCACCCCTGTGATTAGTCGCAGAAATAATGTAGGTCACATCCTTACCCCTTTCCAACGTCTCGTGGGGGAAGGCAACCTTGTGACTGACCATAAAAATAAATTAGATCACATACCTTCCCCTTTCCAATGTCTTGAGAGGGGCGGGAAGGCACCTCTGTGACTGTTCACAAGAAAAATTTAGGTCACATCCTTACCCCTTTCTAACTTCTCCTGGGGGGAGGGAAGGCACTCCTGTAAATCGCCACAAAAATAATTTCGGTTACATTATTACCCCTTTCCAACTTCTTGTGGGGGGAGGCACTCCTGTGACTAATGTCCGCTCTCGAAAGTTTCGCTTCTCCTAAACATTCTACGAGCGCGTATTGAGCCTGCCAGGAATTTTTCATATCATTTAAATCCATTTTCTCAAAAACTGTTAGTCGTAGAGAAAAAATGTGTTTCACATCCAATATGCATTCTCAAAAGATCTACACCTTTTATTTGAAAGATTTTTGCGAATTTTTATCATTTACTGAGATAAAAGCAAAAAACCATGATTTTCATGGGGATTTTATGGGTTTCACCATGAAAATGGAATTTACGCCTATTTTTACTATCATTTTGGTAATGAGTGCATTAAAATACACAAGTATACGGAGTTTCAAATTAATCGGAGGTATGCGCTTTTTGGAAGTATATCCAAATCTCTGCCTGTAACCTATCTCTACGAATCCAATTTATTTTTTGCTATTTCTTTTTTCTCATTCCTCGCAATTTTTAAAGCTTACCTATTAAAAGCTGAGACATCAGTGCTGCTGCTCCTTTCGTTAGGTCGTAGACGTAAAGCTCCACTGTCGTTCCCATTTCGTCCACATCCTCCATATTTTCTGCCTGAAAAAATATCACTTAGTTCAATGAATTTGCAGTCGTAAACATAGAAATACAGGAGACAAAAAATCTCTGGCATGAACGGAAACTTCTTGTTTCTTTGTCGCCTCGATTCTTAAACAGATATTAATTGGCTCTGGTCCAGAAGAAAATAACACCACGTAATTTTTTACGCCCACGAAAATACGATTGGATTGTGAAAACACCATGATCCTAGAAACAGTGAAAAACAACTTTCTGATATCAAATTATTTTTACTTAAATTTTGAGCTTGTATTTTATTTTTGGCAGGAAAAATAGTAATATTCCAGACTGGAAAGATAAATTCTAGAAAATAAAATTTATAAATGGGGAAAGTATATATGTATTTGAGTTACGTCAATTTAAATATTTTCAAGGTCTTTATATGAATGTCTTTCTTGTACAGAACTAAATACAAGTGAGGTTTGGTTTGCTAGTTGATGCAAGTAAACTAAAAGAAAGAGAAGAGAATTAAAAAATAGAAAAAAACGTCAAAGTCTCCAACGCCTATATATATATAATTAAAAACATTTGTACTTTGTTATGCAATCATGGGCCACGAGCCATTTTTTAAATAGTTTTATTTATTTTTGGAAGAGAGGAAATCTATCTCTAGATATCATACAAAATAGTTACTTTAAAATTCGATATTTGGAAGAATCCTAAACTTTGTAGAGTAAAATTGAGTTGTTATATTAATTTTATTTCACTCCTTTGAAATTATAAAATTTTTAATATAAATTTTTAAATAAATTGAAAACATTTAATTTTGTATTATCCATACAAAAGTAGACAAAGAAAAACAAAAATTCTGGAACTCAAAACGTCTAATCGTGCGGAATAGATTCCGATTGGAAAGGAAAATTGGAAATATCATATTGAAAGTAATAACTTTTTTAATGATATGAACTTCTTTGAATCTGGAAAGAGGAAATTCTAATAACTCAGTCTTAGGCTTAGAATAAGATCAAAGAGTTGACATTTCCAAAAATTGATTTAAAAATATTGAACCAAGAGAAAGTGGACGAGTGCGCAAATAATATCACAAACGTAATTAGTAATTAACCCAAATCCTAAATTAAATTTTAGCATGGAAACTTGCCAGGCTCTTTGGCAGGGATATTTGCAGAATATTGTCTGCATTTCTCGGTCTTTCGCACCTAACTCTACCTACTTAATTCCAAATAGGATACATTCCGATTTAAAAAACGAAGAAACTGATACTCCTTAAAATGTTATTATAATGTAAGCGATATTTAGTACAGTACAAAGTTTTATCAAATAATATATTCTTTGAGCAAGACGTTTCACAAGTTAGACGTCGTCCATAACTAACGTCACGCTATTATTGTTCATTTTTATCCCTCCCTCCTTCAATTTAGTATTGTGTTCATGCCGAAAAATCCTCAGTATTGACACCTCCCACTCCCTAAGTGCGTGCTGTCATTTATGGATATGGATATATATATATATATATATATTCTATTTTTTTCTATTTCTTGCCTTGATAAGGGTGCTGTTTGAGCATCGAAACGTTGGTAATGTACATTTGCATGTTTTTTTATTGTGATTTGATAATAATAAAAATAAAGAAGACGAAAGAAATCAAAAAGAGAAGGAAGGGGATTTGGTCGGTTGCCTTCTCATTTTTCTTTCCTCTTTTTTATTTTTATCCAAAGAAACAAATTTTTTTATTTTGTATTTTAGGAATTGCAATAGGAACATTTTCTGGTGTTTATCCAAATTTGATCGTTGAATTCTTGTTTTTTTTCAGGAATTCTAAATATTATATATATATTCTGAAAGCTGAATAATTGTTCAATTCTTAACATTTTTTTCATGAGAAGAGGGATTAATAGTTCTATTATTATCGAAAAAAAATCATAAAATGTATTCTCAAGCTTCAAGTGACAGTATTCAAATCCTGTTTCCAATTTGAAGTGGTCTAATTTTTGTCTAATTTTCAATTCTTCAAAGTGGTGTAGTTTAAATTAAAATGCTACAAATTCATTACAATTCAAACTTGAAAGCCCACAATTTGTCATCAGTAAATTTTTTATTATGTGAATTTGTGAAAGTTAAAACTTTAACACTGGCAATCTCGAAACATCCATACCAAAAAATTTTACATTTCGAAGGCGTCTCATTTAAAATAGTAATTTCAGTTTCTAAGGAATACTATCAAAACAAAAATACCTCTTCAAGCTTGAGAAAATAAAAATGAAACAAAGGGATGGATTAACATTTAATTTAATGACTTCTCAGATTTCAAACATAGTATCACGCCTTTTTGAATTAGCAGTAAATATTTTGATGACTTCACTTTAACCGGAAGAAGCAGCAGAACTATAATTGTCCTGAAGAGGCGAGAAGTTTTGCGTCACCCGGAAGTACCGGGTTCGACCTGCACGGTTTTAGGTATAGCAAGAAGATACAGGAAGTAGTACGTACCTATCTGTAACTTCTTCCAGCACTCATTCACAAAAGATGTAACAACAGGTGGACGGTAGGGAAGAACAGCTGTTTGGAGTTTAACTATAGATAGAACGCGGTAACTATAGATGTGCTCGCGACGATGCGATGGTATATGCCGCAAGGGTTGCGACGTGTGCTCCACTAGTTGTCCACTGTCTGGCAAATGCAACTGATCACTGAATTTCTCCCTGGCGCGACAGAGTTTCGAGAACGGCGTGATGATCGTTCTTGGCAAGAAGAAATGGTACAGAGGCGCGAGAGGGATCGTGCGAACATAGCGCTATACCCCTAACAGACATTTTAGTTCGATTTTATTCGCACCGCCAATTAGAGGTCATTAGTACTGAAGAACTATACTTACGCGGGGTACCAAACATTCAAAAATCAAATTTGGGCGAATTAGCGTCCTTGAATAAGTTTGAATCTTGCTTTTTGATTCGTTTAAACTAATTATTATTCATTTAGATAAATGGGGCAGCGCGAAATGAATGCGTGTGAATTCATCTGAATGCTTAGTCAAGGTCAAATAAAACAAAATGAATAGAAAGTGCGTGTGGCGAGACTTGAACCAAAGATCCCAGATACGGGACATTATTTTGCTAAACAGTTACCACGAATTGGGGCGAATTCGAGCGTGGATTTCACTCCCGCGAATTTGGAAGTCTGTATTAACAGTATGCAGGCTGACGAATCCAGACGAATTTTGACTTCAAACCTCACGAATTAAAATCAATTAGTTGACACTTAGATTAATCTCTTGACGCATTCCCGTAAAAAATTTTCGCTGAATTGGGGCGCACAATAAATCTGAGGATTGAATTACTTCTTTCCGAATTTATGCGAATTCACACACTACTTAACTTTACTCAGACCTTTTGTAAGAATATTCGTTTTGCTACCCGACTGCTGTGTGAACACGTTCCACTTTATGTGCCTGATTCGCAAAACAAGGTCCGCTATATTTCTGTTTAAGAAATATTCAACCCCCTCTTTCATGTATTTGAATTTTTTAATAATACCTGAAATTTGGATTCAACACTACCCATTTCATTTATCATTGCCCATTTCGTGTAAAACTATATTCTTCTTGGAATAAGCCCTGACTTTCCTGTATTAAATCATAAAACCGTCAAAAGCGCCAAATTTCCATTTTTTACACTGAAAAATCGAAATAATTTCGAAAATAAAGAAGCACGGGTAATTTGGTCAACGAATTCTAATCCAGCATGAAAAAATTCTAGGTAAATGAGTGTTTACTTTGAAAAATATAAGAGTTTTTTTGCAACCCCTATTACGAAAATGCGTATTAAAATTACATTTTTTGAATAAAGCTATTAGGATGTGCAATAACTTTTGAATGTCCTCAGTAAATACTTACATTCAAGTCAACTCTTTGAAATTGTTTTTGGGGCTTTTTTTAACCGGTAGAGAGTTAGAAATCCTAACTCTATTACAGAAATCCTGTTATAGAAATCTTAATTTCTGAGCAGCGAGTATCTCCAGCAGTTTTTCTGATATAGTTAGTGGAACATGGAATCACTCCTGGATGCACTCTGAAAACATCACCATAGGGGAAACCGCCCTACAGTAGAAAGGAAAAAAATCAACAGCATTTAACTGCATCAGTTTCCAAAAATAAAGAAAGATGATCATTGTTAAATAAAGCTTACATATTCAATTGTGTATTCTTATCGAAACATATATCACGAAATTAATTAAGCAGCTGTATTAAACATTTTTATTAGACCTGGTCATGGGTACGATTTTGACACCTTTGTCCATCAATAGATAATCGTTTCTGGTATTGCTCCTGGGCAACTCAGAATACTCAATTCTAGATAATTATAATTTATCATTAGTATAATTACAATTAAAATCAATTTATTGAGTGAATAATAGTTGAAACTATGATTATTTTACAAAAAACGCAAAGTTTAAATGACTTGCGATGACAGAGGAGTGCATCTTTTTTACATACCTTAATCCTAAAAATTATATCTTTTCCGAAAGGCTCCTTAAAACACAATTAAAATTTATGAGCTTTTTATTAACTAATAATAATTTAAATCATTTTCTTAGTTTATTATTTACAATAATTTGAATTTTAAAAACTTCATCAATCAAAATAAACAAACAAACACAACCTTCAAATTAAAACAACTGCGAGACAGTCGCAGAGCTGCCAATTTTGACAGAATTTTTTTGTAATTTTCCGATTATCTACTCTTGGTAATCTACTGTTAGAAAATGTAATATCCAATAAAAAGTCCTCAAATATTTATGAATATTAAAGAAAGAACACTTTGTGTTAATAAATATTGTTCATTAAACTTCAAGCATTGATTCTAATCTATAAACATGTCATAAAAATGTTTTATTAAGTTAAAAAGTATGAATATAATATGCAGTTAAATGCTGTTGATTTTTTTCCTATCTACTGTAGGGTGGTTTCCCCTATAAAGGACCCCGGACACTTTACATTAGAATCCGGCCCCGGTCAAATTGGCTAAAATTGCAATATAATACAGTTCAAAGCCTCTTGAGCAAAAAACCCTGATGGGCACCAGTCCAAAAATCAAAAGTTTTCGAGATAGGTGGGGTTGAACGCGAAAGTTATGCCAACAAGCTAATCTAAAGTCTCGCTTGAAACTTCAGGCGCTTCGTCAGGCTTGATTTTTAGCCCAAGTATTCATTTTGAAATGAATCCCGCTAAACAGATGAATTGTTCGATGTAATATTTGAACCACATAATCTCAAGGGCATATTACCCAACAAGTCAGTCTCTTTTTTTTGAAAAATGGTCTTGTTTTTTTTTTATCATTCGAAAACGTGTTCACTTCTGCGCCTGGAAGCAAGCAATCCGCCACCGGGAAATTACTCACGGTGAACCGAAAACAGGCGCTCCGAATTATAAGGGAAAATCGTCATATTAAATCATGAACTTTTTCGAGGATGCTTCACCCCAGGGGGTCGGCCGTATCTCATCCGTCCTTTCCATTGTTACGGTGTGACACGATTCGAGCCGCTTGAACGAAATTGATAATTATTAAAATATGCAGAAATTGAATTTTTATATGCTGCATTAGGTTCATTACATAATTACGAGATGATTAAAAAAAGATAGAGAAAAATCGGTTCACCCGTTCAATTTCTTTTAGGAGTTTTGGTAATGTTACATTTTATTCGAGATTACCTTCAATATTGAGAATGTTTACCGATTTTCCAAATCCTTTTTTCATTTTTTGTTTCAAATTATATCATTTTCAAATTTTATCAGCTAATTAAAATTTCATCGATCCGTGTTTTGCGCAGTTTTAGATATTGTAACAGTATTCATTGTCGGTGGGTGATTTACTTTGGTCTTTATCCTCGTCTTTATCGAAAGATAAAACCAGAGTCAAAGATGATTAATCAATTCATTAAATATTCAATTCGATTCATCGAATCTAATTGTTATAAACAGATCATATTAATAAAATGTAAACATATTGCAAATTTTGCTTGCAAAGTATGTTTGTAACTTGAAATTGCTTGATTTTATCAACTAGATCATCTTTGATCATGAAAATATGTTGTATGGTATAATGCAGCATATGAAAATTCAATTTCTGCATATTTTAATAATTATCAATTTCGTTCAAGCGGCTCTAATCGTGTCACACCTTAACAACGGAAAGGACGGATGAGTTACGGCCGCCCCCTTGGGGTTTAAGCATCCTCGAAAAAGTTCACGGTCACTAAATATTAGCACATTAGTTTATAGAAAAAAAAATATATATATTATCGATTGACAATTGCTCATCACTAAACATCACCACTTTTGCAATTTGAAGACGATTATAAAGAGAAACTATTACTATCTGTCTATAAACGACCAAACTATGCATTTGTTAATAAAAATTGTTTATGAAAAAAAGTAATATCGACTGATAATTCATTGTCACTGAATATCACCACTTATGTAATTTTAAGACGAGTAGAATTAAAAACGATCATTATCTATTTATAAATGGTCAAAAGATAGATTTATTGACAGAATTAATTGCATCGAGAATTCTCCGTCGAAAAACATCACCACTTGCGTAACTTGAAGATGATTGTAAAAAAACTATTACTTTTTGTCTATAAATGACCAAAGGGATTACAGTTCTACTCTCCGAGCTGGTCGGACATGTTTCCCGGTCACTCCCTGTCACTCCTTTCTGAGAGCTTACGTAGCTTATTCGTATTTTGTGTTTCGAAGTGCAAAATGAGAGTTAATCAGTAGTTATGACGACTAACGAAGAGCTAAAATCTCTCTTACTATCAGTACAAGAAAATTTAAAATCCATAGGAGCTCGGATGAAAAAATCTTAGAAGAACTAAAAATCTACAAAACTAGATGTCACCTTTTGGAAGAGAAGAACAAAACGTTCGAAAAAAAAATTAATTTTCTTGAGAAAAAGCTTGAAGCTTTAGATATAAAAGAAAGATCGAGAAATATTTTTCTCTACAATGTGAAGGATGATTCAACAAACAACAAGAATCTTTTTGACACGTTTGACAAGATTTTCAAGGAAGCTAAAATTATTATTCCTTTTGAGTGTTTGGAAAAGGTTATTAGAATTGGAAGAAAAGAGGGAACAAGACCTGTTCTAGATACGTTTGCGAACTTGAGATAACAAGATGAAATTTTTAAGAATGCTAAAAATCTGCGGTCTTTGAATGTATCTTTCTCAAATGACTTCACTTATGAACAAAGAGAAATACGCAAGAAGCTTCGACATTATCAACAAAAGCTGGATAGTCTTGGAAAGTCCTCAACTGATGGCGGAATCTCAAAATCTTCTTTATGCTCTACTGCTATCAGGAAACGGGCAAGAGGTCGCCCTCCAAAATCAGATTCTTCCAGTAAAAATTCCAATAAAAAATCAAACACACTCAAAAAGGAAATTCGATCAAACCTTTTTTAAAGGAAACACCAGGAGGAGAAAACTCCAAATCGATCCCAAGTTCATAAACGATTCTCCAACAGTACCAGCATCTCGAATTATATTTTGGAATGCAAGAGGATTTAATAATCTAGACGATATATATAACTATACCACTACAGATGACATCATATGTGTGAGTGAGACATGGCTTACTTCTTCACCTCAAATCACGTTTCCTCAACGTAATATCGACTGTCAAGTTGTCTATAGTACGGCTACCAGAGAATCCTCAAAAGGAAGAGCAAAGGGAGGTCTACTGATTATCAACAACGCAAACAAATATAAAATGGAAACGATATGTACGGCAGAGGATTACATTTTTGTTAAACTCAAAGGTTATAGTTCTAATATAGTGATTGGATTAATATACTCTAGGCCTAATTCTAATTTTGAAAAGTTTCTGTTCAATATAAACGGAATAATCTTTGACCTGTCATTGAAATATCCGGAATAATCGATAATTTTGGGAGGGGATTTTAACGGTAAAATTGGCGAAATGAATCGATTAGAGGAGGAAACTCTCTGTAGCAATTTAAATTTGTATGAAGCAAGAACAAGTCTGGCGGCTGATCTAGACAAAAGGGGAAAACAGATGGTAGAAAGTTTTGAAAAAATGGGTTTTTTGTCCTGAATGTGAGAACTAAAAGCGACTGCCCAGCTCAATGTACATTCCTAAGAGAAAAATGTTCTTCAATTATTGATTTTGCCTGGTCTAATAGCGTGGGAATTCAGTCAATCTAGGATTTCCAAGTGCTGAGAGTTCCAACTCTATTTAAAGTGGAATAATGACTTTGCTGATAAATTTAAAGAAATTATCCAGCATCCTCCAAATATTAACTCTGCAATGTTGTCGATAGATGACCTTTTAAATAATTGAATTAATGCTATTAAAGAGACAGCGACAGAACTTTACATGACTGTATAGCCGTCTAGAAAACTGAGTCGTTCGAAGCCATGGTTTGATATACAATGCAGAAAAAGTAAAAGAGAGCTGAAGCAATTACTTAAAAAATGCGAGGAACAAAAATTCAATCCTGATGTTGTGTCGATTTATACAAACTGTAAAAAAGTACATACAAAATTATTAGATTCCAAGAAGGAAGATTACTAAAATTCCTTATTAGATTCTCTCGCGAATTCAGTCGATTCCAAACAATTCTGCAAGATAGTAAATAGCTATAATTTTAAACCTTCGTATAACGATGATATAGACTTAAACACATGGGAACAGTACTTGAAATCTCTCTATGCAGTCCGTGATCCAAATTCTTACTAAATATCGATTGATAATTTTCGGAATCCTTATCTTGACTCACACATAACTCTTGATGAAACCATTTCAAGCTTGAAAGAGTCAAAAAGTGGTAAGGCCCCTGGTCCGGATGGTATTAGCTACGACTTTTTGAAAAATTTGCCCGGCAATCTAATCCTTTACTCAAACTCGTTATTTAATCAAATAATTGATGAAGAAAAGGTCCCAATATCGTGGTCTCAAACATTTCTTAGAATGATACACAAGAAAGCGGATGTCACTGATCCTGCTAACTACCGTCCTATTGCCTTAGTTAACTGTGTTACAAAGATATTTACGCAGATTCTTTCCAAAACATTGACAGCTTGGGCTAAAGACATGCAACTCCTTCCAGAGTGGCAGGCAGGTTTCAGGAGGGGGAGAGGTTGCACAGATCAGATCTTTACCCTTAACGCAATTATTCAAAATCGCCTGAGACTGAACGGAGGCAAACTTTTTATACTCTATCTTGATTTCAAAGCAGCCTTTCCCTCAGTTAGTCATAATATCTTATGGGACAAATTAATCTCGAATGGTTGTGGGTCAAAATTTATTAGATTGATGATAGATTTCTACTCTAAAGCTAATATTGCAATCAAGGGATATAAGGGCGTCACCGGGTCGGTAGATGTAACGAAAGGAGTCATGCAGGGGGAAGTTCTAAGTGCAACAATGTTTACATTTTTAATTGCTGATTTACAAGAATTCATGTATGCCAGAGGAATCTTAACCACTACATATTACCACTCATATAATTTAAAGTTACTAAAAAAGAAAAACAATTACTTTCTGACAATGAACGCCTAAACTATGCATTTGTTCACATAATTTGTTTATAAAACAAACAAATTATACCATACAACAAATTTTCATGATCAAAGATGATCGAGTTAATAAAATCAAGCAATTTCAAGTTACAAATATACTTTGCAAGCAAAATTTGCAACATGTTTACATTTTGTTAATATAAATTGGTTATAACAATTAGATTCGATGAATCGAATTGAATATTCAATGAATTGATTAATCATCTTTGACTCTGGTTTTGTCTTTCGATAAAGACCAACGTAACTCACCCACCAACAATGAATACTGTTACAATATCTAAAATTGCGCAAAACACGGATCAATGAAATTTTAATTAGCTGATAAAATTTGAAAATGATATAATTTGAAACAAAAAATGAAAAAAGGATTTAGAAAATCGGTAAATATTCAGGTTTATGCAGGTTTTTCAATAAATTGTTATCAGCAGAATCACGCATGAGACACATGAGATGGTACGTGTCACGGTATATGTCATGTCATGTGTCATGTCATGTCATGTCATGTGTCATGTCATGTCATGTGTCATGT
>CAKNXH010000746.1:563837-596622 GCA_932178445.1 Andricus quercusramuli | reverse complement strand
GTCCCGAATTTTCACTTCCGACATCTGGTCACCTTAGTTGGAAGGGATAAAATTTTTTTCTTAATTGGAAGAGGCCGTTTTTTTCTTTTCAAGATTTCTTTTGTGTTTGAGGAAAGAATATTTGATTTTTTTCTGAATGGGAGGAGGAGAATTTAAAATACATAATTTTATTGAGCAGAGGGGAGGAAATTTTGACTTCAAATTCTTTCTGAATTGGCAGAGGGACATTCTTTATTTTTATGATTCTTATAGAATTTTGTTTTGAACGTTTTTATTGATTTTGAAGAGCAGATGTTTCATTTTTTGACATTTTCATTAATGCGAGTTGATATCGAGGATTAGTTTCAATTTCGAGCATTTAAAACGATAGCGTGGATTTACATTTTTAACCAGAAATATTTGAACTGTTCAATTTATAAAATTGTTAGAAATTAAGTTTTGCAGTTTAATTGCACTTTATTGAAAATCGGAAATAACATTTTTTCAAGCTTCAATTCACACTGCACTAGCTACAAACATTTTTGTGCTACAAACACTTATGATTGAAATATTTGACGGAAAATGGCAGGTCACGTGCCGGGTTCAGTCTGTTTGCTGGCCTGCTCGTCGAGTACTCGGCTATAGACAAACAGCTCGGAAACCTTCAGGCGTTTTTAGTATAGTCTTTTAGAATTCTCGCAAATCCCGGTTGCAGATATTACTAGCGGCTCTCATTTCAATACGCATTCTTATTTAAGAATAATAAAATTTCTATTAACTAAAATTACTATTGACGATATTTTTTACAAAACTTGTTATTGATCATTGTCAATTTTTCACGCTCACAATTTCAAACAGCAAATAAGACTTTTTCTGAACGTGAATACTAATTTTTTCTAGCTCAAGTTCATAATAATACATACAGAAATACCATCATCTCTTATTGTAATAGGAATCTTCATAACAGTACCCCGATTATCCCCAGATTCTTAGATTTTATTTTAATTATAGATGCATAATGAACCAAATATTGATATCAAAAGTCTCTCCATGTAGCAGATACTCTTCTAACCACGAATGCCAGTTTTTCTTTTGTAAGTTTTCACTTTTGCAACCCTTCTCTGATTCTTTATCTTTTTTCGAAAATTCTACTCAAAACGAATCGAATCTTAGGAACAAAAACTTTTTTGCCAACTCCTTGAAGAGATTATGACAAGCAAGACAAGAGCGTCTCAATTCACCCCATCAACCCGACTGATTCCGCCCCAAATCACAATTATGAGTAAAACTTCAATGCTACCTGTTTTTATTAATAAATTGTGTATAAATACGATAGTATATTCAAAATCGATAAATGAACTTTGCGGCAAACGTTAGTTTCAAAATACCATCTGTTATTTTCAATCAATTCCTTTCATTCTATTATGTCATAGAATAACAGGATTCGGGTGTAAAAATTTCAGTTATTTTTATTCACTTTATCCACCTTATTTTCTTTTCTTTTTCCGAGAAATAAAATATTATTATTTCTGAAAAGAACAGCAACAAAAATCACTAAACTTTCCAAATTTTAGCCGACTTTTTTTTGGAAAATTGAAATAAAAAAGTGATAATAATGATTAATATTTGTTTAAAGAATTTAATTTATATCGATCCTGAAAATTAAAAAAAAAATAATGAAAAAGAAACTTACTATTACATTTCAGAGAACCGATACTTGACAGACTAGGTGGGTTGTTTGAAGAAAAAAAAGAATTAACATTAGAGAGTAATTTTTATAGAATAAAATCTTACTGAAGAAAAAATTTCACGGCCAATGTGAAAAAATTGTGTAAACTCTGGACTCAAAATCACCTCACGGAATGTGGATAAAGAAGACTCCTTACTCTGAAATCATACGAGTAATCGAAAGCAAAGTGGTTGCTTCGAAAAACAAAATCAGGTTTAGCGAACTTCATTCAAGGGGCAAGGAATATATCCTAGTTGGGTACTCGCAAGAAGCAAAGGCGGTACCAATTGTGAGATAAGCAAATTAACAAAATTATAGAAAGGCGTGATGCTCGTTTATTTGAAGAACTGATATTTGATGTGCCTTCGATAAAGAATCAACAAAAAAAAACTAATAAGGACTCTGTGTTGGGTCTTTTCGAAGTACCTCTCCAGGCAAAGAGGTATCAGGAAGCGGATCAACTTAGGAACGATCAATTTCAGAAACGGAATTTCCTAGAGGATACAGGATTTTTTGAAACATCGCTGAAACAAGCAGGCTCAATCAGAGAGACATTGCACCGGTGATGCACTCAAAAAGTTTATAGGAGGCTGGCTCGATTAGAAAAATCCTTTGAAAGTTAGCGGGGCTAAAACATTCAGATAACCATACAGACATGCAGACATACAGACAGACACTGACAAAATTTTATTATTTTTAGACTCAGTGAGTGCGTAAACGTGAAGATTCGTTAAAAAATATATATCGAAAATTTGGACGATTACATTAAACTCTCATGAATGAGAAGGTAAAAAAAAATTTCCAATAAAATTTAAAACAAATATGACATACCACGAGTCTCGTATCATGAGGCGAAGTCACGATTTACAAGAAGACGAAGTTACTTCAGGATTATTCGAACGGGCTCTCAAGGGAGGCCTCGGTAATCGCATGCGGAAATCGCGGTTCTGGCAGCAGAAGATTCAGGCAGCGGACCACTTACTTTCTGCGAGTCCAGGAATAGTCAAAACACGAACCCCAGGCTCGAAGCAATGAGCACAAAGTACTCAATTCTCAGTATTGAAGGTAATTTCAAATGAAATGCAAAATTATCAAAACTCACAACAGAAATTGGACGGGTTAACCGATTTTTTTCTGTCTTTTCTTAATCGTCTCGTCATTATGTAATGAACCAAATGCAGCATACTGAAATTCCATTTCTGCATATTTCAATAATTATCAATTTCTATTAAGCGCCTCGAATCGTGTCAGGATGCAACAATGGGAAGGACGGCCTTAAGCGGTTTGAGTAACAAGGATTAAAATTCATAACAAAAATTTCTCAAGTTTCAATATTAGCAGTCTGAAAACTCAAAATTCAAAATCTGTAAATTTTTGCGCTCGAAAAGCATAGAAAAAACGTCTCGAAAAACTAATAATCAATCAACTATAACACTTTTGGTTTAAAATTTAAACCTAAAAAAGTCACAGATTCCAAATTCAAGACTTTCAAATCACTAATATAAGAATTTGAATCAAAATTGATTTGTCACTTTTTATTCCCATTGAGTATCCCGTCTGACAATGAACCGCGGCGAGGAAAGCTGACCCGTCTCAGGAAAAACGTAGCGTTGACAAACAAAGCGCGGCAGGCGAAAATATTTTCTTGGGTCAACCCTGCCCTTACCTGGAAAGTAAGAAAAAAGTTTGCCGACCACCAGGCTAGATGACGAAAGCAGTACCGTCATCATCGTCGTCAGCCTGACTGATTTGCACATCAGAAGTGAGAAATTATCAAAAACCATCAGAATCAAAAGGATCCTAGTTGAAATTTCCTGTACAGGAACCTCGAAACATCCTGCACATGTTTCTGTCCACGAACTTGTACGGGTAATCTTGTCGGTTTCTGTGCAGGAATTCAGTCAAGGAAACTGTACATGATTCTGCAGAGAAACCTGCACCAACAAATGAATTTTCAATTGAAATAATGACTTTTCAAACAAGCAATTTAATTTTCAACTAGAAAATATAAGTTTACATACAAAAAGGTGAATTGTTAACCAGGAAGATTAAGTTTCTACCATAAAAAAAACGAATTCTCAATAAAATATGTACTGTCACACGGGTTAACTTTGAGATGTGGAGCAAATTCGGACACTCTTAAATGCATACATTTGTTTTCCATTCATTCATTCATATCTATCATTTTTATTATTTTTTAATTATATAAAGGGATGCAGTCAGAATCTAGAACCAGTTACAGCCTTAACTGGTTCTAGATTCACGTCGGAGAGAATTTTATCAGCTTTTAAACTTATGTATACTAGTAAAGTTTTACGTCGACAAGCTGGAAATTGTTTTGAGATTACTAGAGTTGATTGTTAGGGATCTAAAGGAGAGACAATTATAGGGCTTTTGTATTCAGTTCTCTCAAACGTATTGTTGTGGGCATCTCATAATAAGGGTAAGTAGATGTTATTTCTTGTATGCCAATTTTTGTGTATATTTCGTAAATGAAGGGCGTTGGTGGTGAAATTTATAGTAACTATTAGAGAACTTGAAGTTTTTTCTTAAAATAAGATAAATGTAACGAGTTGCATTTTTTGCAGAGTAACGTAACTGTAACGAGCTGTCTTTAAGAAAAAAGTTACTCACGCAACCCAGATTGGCCTTCCAAGTGACCAAACGATTGGTGATGAAGCTGGGGTGAAGAAGGTAATTGGTAGTCATCCCATGGATTGGGCATCGGGCTCATTGCTGTAACAACAAAAAAAAATGACTGAAATCGTAATTCCGAACACTCACGTTGCAGATTTTGCAACGCACAACATTTAATCGTGAATATTAAACTAACAGATGTCTAGCAGTTTAGGTATCGCACGATGCTCCGCGGCTCGATTCGTTGATATTTTCATAACTTAATTCAGGCTGATTTGTTTCAGTTTTTATTTTGATTGTATGTATTGCCTCCTTGGAATCAAACTCATCGATGGGCAGCGAAGGACACCAAGAATCAGAGATTTTTGGGACATTATCCCTGACCACTACTTCAAGATGAGCTGAGGCAGGATTCAAATAGTCGCTGTAGCACGATCTTAAACTACCGCTAATCTAACAACTATAAACCCGCCAGATCAATAATTACAGAGACGCCGATAATCTGATTTGCTCCAGACAAGCTTCGAGGTTCTAGAGACACCTCTACCTGGCGTAGGACTCTACAAAGATCCTGCATTCGAGAAGATTTTGTTGTCGATGCCCACTATACGTAAGGTACCTCTATAGCTAAGGACCGTACTACATATTATGCCATACTGATAGTGGAGCAAGTTTCTCGTCATGAGCTACCGATAAGTCCGCCAATAAGTGCTGTGTGTAAATTATATACGGAGAGCAAGGAATACAATTTAAACTTGAACAGTTAAAGGAAAGCATTAAGATTGTGTGCATCCGACTCTCGGTTTAGGAACCCGGAAGGGCCGCAGTGGGCAAGCATTCAGTCAAGTATATGGCGCAAAAGTATTCCATCCCAATTTCTCCTGTGTAGTTCTGGACGACATTTATATGTGATGCAAAAAAGGAGAGGGCTCATGGTATCGCCTAGAAAGACGCCCCTCTGGAAGGTTACGTTTGTTCATTGTCAGACGATAATTTCTAGATGAGATAGTAAATCTAGTTTTCCAAAGAGGCATCAATCTCTCTATGCATCTCACTATGTGTGGATGTATCTACAAGCTTTCCAACAGACAGATGATAAGTCTATCAGAGGTTGAATCGAAAGCTTTCCGGTAGTCAATTCAGGCCATAGACAGGACGCGCTGGTGGGCTGCAGCGCCTTTACAGACACACCTGTCAATTAGCACGTTCTCTCGACAGCCTGCTGCACCTTTTTTTTGAGCCACGTTGTGCGTACATCTCTCGCCATACAGGCTCAATTGGTTGAACAATCCTGTTGCTTAAGACAGCTGTAAAGATCTTATACAGTGTGTTCAAACAAGTTATTGGCTTTTCATTCTCTGGTTTGGACAAGTTGCCTTTTCCCGGCAGCAGTATAGTGCGTCTTAACACCAGCCACTGCGGTGATATTGTGAGTATCTTCTTTCAACTCTAGTGTTTTCGGGATCGTCTACACCTCTCTCCAAAAAGCCTCTACCTCCTTTTGGGCTTGAGTGGATTTGTTTCAAAAACAGGGAGATCGCTGAAGAGGCGCGATGGGTCAGCGAGAAACTGTTGATTCTCCCTGATCCATCTCTCCCTCTTCTGTATCCTCCTCCTTGCGCCAGATAACAGCCGTATTTTGTCAACAATATTCTGCTTGATTGTCAGCAGCTTTGACTTGCTTGGTGTGTGATTCAAGATCCTTTAAGTTATATATAATTAAAAAAAAGTTAAACAACCACGCAGGGTAACATTAAGAGCGACTGCCATCTAAAAAAATGTTGATAGCTCCCAGTAGAACCGCGGTAAAATACACCTATGGCCACGTCTCACATCCGTGGGATGGGTGATATATATATATATATATATATATATATATTCTTAATGTACGATGGAGGCGCTCTTACCTTAAGAATATACATGCTTGTCTAATTGTACGAATTCCCCACTAAGTTTAAGAATAGCTGCATTCGAAATCTGTCGCAGTCATTGTATAATAAGTGACGAGCTTGAAGAAATGCAACCAATTTTGAGGATAAATCGCATGTGCACATCTGTAACTCTATCTCTTTCCCTTCGCAGAGAACGTTGAAGTGAGAAAAGTTTGATGTCACGCGCCAACGAATAAATAATGGAGAGTGGTTATGTCTCGGTGTGTTACAACGGTATTCAACCTCACTGACACATCAGACCTTCCTCACACTTAACATTTTCTGTAAAGAGAAGCAGATTGATGTGCACACGCGATTTCTCATTAGAATTGGTTGCATTTCTTCGAGCTTGTCACTTATTACGAATTCAAAAAACTGATCGAAAATCACGTCTCAAAAAACATTAAAAGAAATTATTGAGCAGAGCAAGGCGCATTTCGTCCTTTGGTTAGAAGATACTCTTGAATTGAGAATTTCGCTTACTTCATTATGAATATTACTAAGAATATGCGTGCAAGAATATGACACTCTTTATATTAGAATATTGTTTTTTCGGTGCGAAATATTCAACATATCCAAAAACTCCCACCTGAGAATAAATACCGATTAATTACAGTTTCAAGGCTAGTTTCAAACAAGGTTTAGTCTTTTTATGGTATGTACCCTTCAGGCGATACAACTGTCTGTATCAACAGACTTGCCGGCGGCGACAAAAAGACCGTAGTCTTCTGGGAACCAGAAGAATAGGTTTGAAACAGTTCTCAGCTACCTTGCCTATACTGTAGTCTTAAGCTGGTATTTCTCTTCACGAGGGCTGGAATAAAAGTTAGGTTGGAATTCGTATTTTTCAATTTCAGTCGACATTATTCATATTATTTGCACAGGCTGGATTGAATTTTTACACACATTAATTAAAGTTCATTCAAGCTTATACTGTATAAAACCGTCCATTGCGTATAGAATGTTATATTACATGGTGAATAATTGTCCTCAGTGCCCGACATGGTCCTGGCTCTTCCGCCCGACAAAATGTCTGAAAGACGCACTTATTCCCTATGTGGTACACTTAGTCGGGCACTAAGGGTTAATCATTGACATAAACTCCACAAAACGACCGCATAATAGCACGTAACCAAAAACAAAATTTTCAATTATTGCGAGGATAAATCCAACAACCCATGTGATATTACATTTTATATTTTAAAAAATATTCATGATGATTTTCAGAAGAACAGCGATGCGTTCAGCGTGCCTAGTATTCGCGATAGCAGAGGATACGTAATTGTTTTCTGATCAGGTAGTGATTGTGTACTAACCTTGTTGGAATGGTAAATAACAGACGGACGGACGTTCGACCGTATTTATATAAGGATTTCGAACGTAGCCTGAAAACCCTTAAAAAACTAGAGGTTTTCGAAAAACACTGGGAAATTTGTTTCGGATTTTATTTTGCTTTTCAAATTACCTTCGTGATGCTGAGGCGATGATGCTGGAATTGTTTGTTGTACATTCTCAGGTTCTGTAAAAAGAAATATAGGAATTATTTATTAGCAATTTTTTTCAGTGAACTTCAATGTTAATGATTTGATTCAAATATTTTTCTTAGTAGAAGCAGGAAAAATTCCTACAATGAATTTGGAAAACAAAGTTTTCCAACGCAACGGTGTTGCGGCCTACTTGAAAAAAATATGCTGGATCCGATATAGGTAATCCACTTGATTATTAGTCATCAAGAACAATTTGAAGTGCCCAATCAGAAAAATGTCATTGAGATTGTTGAAATGGTTTCCAAAAAAGTGGCGAAATTTGTGAAGCAGTTAAACTTTATCACTAAGATTTGATGAATTAAGATAAGTGTTTTAAACACGCACTTTGGGGACACCAAAAAGGGCTTCGCAGTGGCAGGACATTAGGTAAGTCTCTGGATTCTCGAAAAAAATGGTGTCTGCTTAACAGTGAGTTTGGAAAAACGTAGCAACGACGTGGAGTGGGAAAGAAGCCGACTTATGCCATCACCCGATAACAGGTGATAGCTTGATCGTACTGTTAAAGTACACTGTCAGTAAAAGACGCATCTGCATGCCGCCATACAAATTGGCGGAAATTTTGAATTTGAATGAAAAATGCAATTCGTGATTTTCTTTTTTGTTTTGTTCACTGACAAGTTCGAACGATTACCAAATGCAAAAGTACCTCTGTAATTTACAAAGTCATTAATGTATTTTCAGAATAACAAACGCGTTCTCATAAGAGAAAGAGTGTACAAGTGATAAATGATAATAATTTTCTAATTGTCTGAAATTATGTATTGAATCATTCATGAATGTTGGCTTGACGTGAATTGCAAAAATTTTCAAAACTTTCTATTACACCATATGAAAGTATAGACTCTTCCTTGTACCTACTTGATGGATTATAACTTTTTATTCAGATTCTAAATTTCCGCCAAGACAAGTGACAGAATGCACAATTGCACGTGCAGCTTTGACCGACAGTGCATTTTCGCAGTACGATCAAGCTATGAGCTGTTATCGCGGTAAGGCGTCAGTTGGCATCCTTCACACCACGACTAGATGTACGTATCAGGCCCTCCAAGCCTCTGTGCATTTGCTTGTTACAAAGTTTTGGTGGCTCAGGTTATGAAGCACCAGTACACGTCCGCTGATGGCGCCACATTTTCCCTGAACGCACGTAGACAAGCTTGCTACCAATGATGAGATATCCGCATTAATCAAGAGCTTGTGTGCGTTCCAGCATTGCCGATAAAATTGTATGTGTTGGAAGAAAATGTGGCATCATCAGTGGACGTGGACTGGTACTTCATTCCAAAAGCCACCAAAACTTTGTAACATGCCAATGGATGGAGGCTTGCAAAGCCTGGTACGAACAAGACCTCTTAAAGTGACCACCCCCTGCACTCGTGAATGACTGCTGTGCGCCTGCACGGGAAAAATTATTTGTTGAAATTATAAATGACCAAGTCAACCACTCTAGGGTAGTGCTAGACGTATGTCATAAATTGGAAGTATCATCGTTAGAAACTTTGATTGACACATATTCAAAAATACCAAGAATGCTAGCTCAAGAAGGTGCCAAAGTTCCACTGTTCTTGATAGCCTGAAAAGCATCCCTGTGTGTCAACAAAATGCTGAGACATTCGCGGGAAAAATGCAGAAGGCCGTCGCCCTTGAGTCGCTCCGTGTCCTCAGGGTGCACGAGATTTTTTCCGGATCATCGTATTGAATTCGTCGCAGACTATAACCAACTCTTTCACAGTCGCACAGTTTTTTTTATAAATAAACAAATATATGGTAGAAAAATGACAATTTTTGTAGTTTAGTCCTCTGGTTTCTTAGAAATCGAGTAAAAAGTTTCACAATCAACTCAATTTGATAGTGCAATATCACTAGAAAATTATCCGATAGCGAGCAAAAAACAAAAAAATTTGTTAATAATTTCTTAAAATTTAATTTTCGCGTTTTTCATTATTTGCATATTATTTTTCCTCATCTTGTAAGTAATTTATCGCATAACATCACTATGGTGGAAAAATTTCGTAGATAAATAATAATTAACAATAATATGAACAAATTTCATTAAAAAATATGCACTTTGGGTGTGTTTTGAAGAAAAACACCGTTTTTTCGGTCTGTACTTATGAGTAGCTAACTCGAGGCAGTTTTAATACAAGAGACAACTGAACAATAATATTTATAACTGTTATAAACAAATTTTATAACAAATAAAAAAAGCCCGGGAAAAAGTATTTTTTCATTATCAATTGAGTAAAAAATTCCTCACTTGCCTCAATTTGCCAGGGCAACGATACTGAAAGTTAATTCAATAATGAAAATTAAACAAAAAAATTCTGAAGCAAGTTCTCCTATCATTGCCAAAATATGACTCCAGGCTTCCATTTCACGTCTTAAGCAAGTCTTGAGCTTTAGGATCTAGAAACATGACTTTCTTTTTCCATTTTTGCCTCTGATTTACAATTTTTGGATCGGTAGAAATCAGCAATTTCTGTCCAAGATCATTATTAGTAGCCTCTCTGCTGCATTTTCGACTGTGAAACTCTCGCAGATGTCTGAAAATTTTGTCATTCGCCCCTTGAGCTTCTTCCGTCAATTGACCAATGGGGAGAAAAGCTTGTAAAATTATGCCGAATCTACGGATCAACTCTCTGTCGACATTTGTGATTTCGGAAGTCGAATCAGGATCTCTGAAAAATCTTCTAGCAGTATTTCCTAGATTAGTAGTTCCGGAGCCATGTTTTACAATATCTAGAATGAGCCCAATCTTATCATGGAATTCTTTTTGGACTCTCTGTTTTGCAGTTTTCATTTTCGCTTCCTCTTCTTCAGTTTTTGCTTGCCACTTGCAGAATCCTAAACGATAGCTTATGTGCAGTATCAATTCCATTAAACGAATCCACGCGTGCAATGTAGAGTCCGTATCTAAAATTTTGTACTTTCTCTGATTTATCTACAAGTTCATGTAAGTCGTTCATCTGCGATGGTTTCGCATCACAAATGTAATATGTGGCAGCAGAAGGAGTTCCAGAATGAACCTGACACACCTTTCCATCTACCATAGTAAACGCGAAATCATGAAAGACAGTTATGGTACAACGACTATTCGGTACTCTATTTTTGTAGGTTTGAGTTTTCTGATTTTGTCTTCCATCAACTCTACTTCTGTCGTGGTTCGTTCCTTAGTTTCTGGTGTATGTTCAAACATGATCAGCCTACATAATCTTGTAGATTCAGGATTCTCGTTTTTCCAAATTTTCAAAGGCTTTGCACATTCTGAACAATTCTTATGATGCTTATGGGAACAAGTTTGAATTATTCGTAATGGAACCATTGACATCATAAAGATTCCTGCATCTGATTTTTCCGCTCCACAGAACTTTTGATTATATTCGCTCTGGGCAGATGAGCCATCACAACCATATTTATATTGACACTTCATGACGACATATTTCCCTTCAACTATACCTGGTGGCAAAATATTTGGAATTTCCAACATACGCTTCACTGTATGATCGCACAAATCTTGCGATTCAATCCTCACCCCAGAGTCTGTAACTGTTATGCTTTTTTCCGGAGGAAGACACTCTCTGTTGGCTTCCTCAAGACTTTTATAAAGAGGAAAAATGTCAGCATTATGTGCTTCAGCTTCTGGTCAAATAATTTCATATTGATGTTTCGTCAATGTTGTGTCTTCAGCCAGGGAAATATCTTCTTCTAAAGTAAATGGCTCAATTTGTCCTTGAAATTCTTCATGTTCTTTATCTTCAACTCTTGATACCATACTTCATATCTCCTTAGCCAAGTTCTTCTCAGAAGAGCACAAATTGTTCAAAAAAGCATTTTCAATTTCAATTTGAGAATATGAGTCAACAAGAGAGAGTGTTTTCCTTCTTTTAGTCGATTTGGAAGTGGTTTCAAAATCTTCTGAAGATCTTCTGCCTACTTTTGGGATCCAAGGATATGATGGAATCAGATGATAACCATGCACTGTTCAGTTCACTTAGAATCTCATTCGGCACTCTAATAGATTTCATTTCTGAATTATATGTATACATACACAGAAAGAATGAAAAATACTGGAAACTAAATGGCTCAGAACATATAAGAATGAAAAATAATCAGATAAACAAAAGCATTCGTTATTTCCTTTGCCTAACTTCAGATCAATGAGACTGTTGTTTGTTACGCCACAAAAATAAAAAATGAAGATCAGCAACCAGTAAACTTTAACGCAATTTCAATTATTAGGACCTATGTAATAGTCTACAATGATATCAGCTCATGATTGTTAAAAGATAGACAAGAATAATCATGAACATTTAGTACAGGGAGATGTTATGCGATGAATTACTCACAAGATGAGGAAAAATAATATGAAAATAATGAAAATCGCGAAAATGAACTTTCAATAAATCATTTGTTTATTAACACATTTTTTTGTTTATTGCTCGCTATCGGATAATCTTCTGGTAATGTCGCACTATCAAATTGAGCTGATTGCGAAACTTTCTACTCTATTGCTAGGAATAACCTCTAAGCAAAGGCATAACAACCGTGCCGAAAGCTGAATGGCACCTGGGTGAGTTGTGCAAGTGGTTCAAAACAATCGGAAGCGCAGAGCACCCGATGATAGGTCGGTAAACAATGCCGATCATTATGGAGTTCGAGGTGCTGAAAACAATTAAGATGAAAACAGGACAACGAACCGGTGAAACGTCCACATTGAGTGTTCGGATCAACTCAGGGATGACGTGCTAGACTGTTATGATGCCAGCCTTATCCCTATTCGCAGGAGCTATCTGGCGTGTATGCACACTCTGTGGTACCAGAAACACCCAGAGCTTCCGCTAGTTTCGCATCAGTCTTTGCGAAATCAAGCACACAACCTCCGGCAAATGGATATGTATGGGAAACTCTCCGCCAACCGCTGCTTGATCAAGCTGCAGATGAGGATGAGGAAGCGACATTAAGACTCAACGGAGAAAGCAGGCACCTTCTGAGAGATAATCGCAATTTCAGTACAAGGAGGAACATTAACATGCAACTTCCTCCTGAGCCCCAAAATCTAGCTGAAAACGACGCCTCCCTTCATTGAGATATCTCGCAAGAGTCCGACCTCTGGACCATCAATTGCTCAGTTTATGGTGCTGCCAGAGCTGTGGCTGATTCAAGTCAAAGGATAGAACCGACGAGGGATCAGAAGACCAAAAGACGCTTGCATCAACTGAACAAGAAAATTGAATGGGCAAGACAGAATGCTTACAATGCAGCAGCATATGTTTGACAAAATGCGGCTCTTATCTGACGCAAGAAGGACAATACACAAGAGGGAGAGATGGATCATGAAGAATAAAACCGTTTCTCGCTGACCCATCGCACCTCTTCAGCGATCTTCCTGTTTCTGTAAAAAATCCACCCAAGCCCAAGGAGGTAGAGACTTTTTGGAGAGAGGTGTACAAGCACTTGAAAACACTAGAGTTGACAGAAGATACTGACAATATCATCCGCTACCAGAAGTTTTGCGACAACCTCATAAAATCTGAGGAGGAATGTCCATCAATCATTGCCCAAGAGGTTAAAACAGTTAGAGGCACAAAGAACTTCTCCGCTGCTGGAAAAGGTTATATCAAGAACTCCTGGCGGAGGAAGTTTACATACCAACATTTGGCTCGCATTTTCACCTAACATTTAAAGTCGGAGAGTCCGATTCCGCAGTGGCTGGTGTTAGGACGCAGTATACTTCTGCCGAAAAAATGCAACTTGTCCAACCCAGAGAATCACAGGCCAATAACTTGTTTGAATACACTGTATAAGATCTTTACAGCTGTCCTAAACAACAGGATTGTTCGACGAATTGAGCCTGAATGGCGAGAGATGTACGAACAACGTGGCTCGAAAGAGGTGTAGCAGGCTGTCGGGAGAACCTGCTAATTGACAGGTGTGTCTGTAAAGACGCTGCCACCCATCAGGGCGTAATTTTTATCTGTCAATTCAATCAGTTTATCTGTCAGTGGCCTGGATGGACTACGGGAAAGCTATCGACTCAGCCTCTCATAGACTTATCGTTTGTCTGTTGGAAAGCTTGAAGGTACATTGACATATAGTGAGATGCGCAGAGAGATTGATGCCCCTCTGGAAAACTAGACTTACTATTTCATCTAGAAACTATCGGCTGACAACGAACAACGTGACCTTCCGGAGGGGCGTCTTACAAGGTGATGCCATGATCCCTTTGCATTTTTGCATCACACTTCTGCCTCTATCTCTCGCACTACAAAATTCTCCTGGATACCTCTGTGGCGACACTAATCAGCGCGAGCATAAGGTCACTCATGTATCTTATATGGATGACCTGAAGATCTATGCCTCTGGTAAAAGGAAACTTTAAACTGCTATAAATATCGTCAAGAACTACACAGGAGAGATTGGGATGGACTTTGACTTGGAGAAGTATGCCAAAATTAATCTAGAGAAAGAAAAGATTACTGGCGTTCCCAAGGGCCCTGAGATTGTGGATATAAGTGTTGCCAGACATATTAATACTGGAGAGACCTATACATACCGGTTCGTGCCTTAAAGAAGCATTCAGGACGTAACATCAGTGAAGGAGTCTCTCCGAAGCAAATACAAGCATCTTCTTTGACGGATTTGGTCTGCCAATCTGTCGGCGTTAAACAAGGTATCAGCGACTAACATGCTTGCCGTTACCGCTCTACTCCACCCGTTTGGGGTGGTTCAATAGAAAGAAAACGAGCTCAAGGCCCTTAATGTCACCACACGTAAGATCATGCTTATGCATAAAAGCTTGCATATCAATTCATCAGTTCTGCGATTATACATTGCATGTCGTCAAAGCAGACGCGGACTTCTGAATCTCCAGTGTTTTCAAAATCGAATTGTACTAAGTACAACTTACATCGTTGCGGCTGGCAGAGATCCTGTCCTAAAGATGGTCAGGAACCTGGAGATGATTGGCGAAGGAGCGTTCCTTCACGTGTCCAACCCACGCAGGAACGACGTATATGTACAGACATAATGCGGCCCTAAGAGTGCTTTATCGCCATCTTTGTCGCTCTTACAGTGTTAGTCGCGACCTTGCCCTGCCGAACGCTCCAAGGGAGATAGAGTCAATTGTCCGAAACGAGAAGTGACAAATTTTCTGGAACTACGATTTTCGGGCAGCAGTCTCCGTTGCGCACTCGAGGCCTGACATTGTTCTCCAATACCGTCACTGCAAAGGAGAAAGAGGAAGAGGAAAGGATTCAAAACCTCAAAAGAGAGTTGCAACGAATGTACCCAAAATATTCGGTGCAAGTAATTGTCCTTGTTATAGGTACTCTCGGACTTGCGAAACTATCCCTGTTTCGTAACCTTAAAGCTATACCCGCATGCTAAAAACATGCCAAGGTGCTTGCGAGATAGAAAGTTGTCATCCTTGGTTCGCTTCGTGTTCTTAAGACACAAGAGGGTTTCACCAGTCTGTCGTTGTGATTCCGTCGTGCCCTGTGACCAACCATCTCACGGTTGTGAGGCGTGGCCAAGGGTGGGATTCAAAACCACGTAATTCAAATTCAAATACCGAATTATTACAGTTTCAAGACTAGTTTCAAACACGGTTCAGACTTCTTATGGTATGTAGCCTTCAGCCAATCCAGCTGTCTCTATCAACAGACTTGCTGGCAGCAACAAAAGGAACGTAATCTTCTGGGGACCAGAAGAATAGGTTTAAGACAGGTCTCAGGTACCTGCCTATATTGTAGTCTTGAGTTGGTATTTCTTTTCACGAGGGCTGGAATAAAAGCTAGGTTAGAATCCGCATTTTTCAATTCCAGTCGACATTATTTATATTATTTGCATAGTCTGGATTGAATTTTTACAAACATTGATTAAAGTTCATTTAAGCTTATACTGCTTACAATCTTCCATTGCATATAGAACCTTACATGACATGGTGAATAATTGTTTCTTTTTCAAAGAATCACTTTTGACATAAACGTGTTGTTTCACTGTATAAGATGGAAATTCTATTTGAAACGCTTTGTTTTGAATGAAGACTGATTTTTACAATTTAATCATTGATTTAAATTTCACAAAACAACTTCAAAATAGCATGTGACCATACACAGAATTTTCACTTTTTCCGAGAATAAATCCAACAATCGATGTGATATTACACTTTATATTAAAAAAAACACAAACATTTAGGATGATTTTTATAAGAACAGCAATGCGTTCAGCATACCCAGTATTGGCGATAGCAGAGGATACATAATTGTTTTCTGATCAGGTAGTGATAGTGAAATAACGTGATAGAAGTGATAATCGACAGTCGTACAGACAATCGACCGTGTCTATATGAGAGTTTTGCACGTATCCTACGAAACCCTAAAAAACTAGAGGTTTTGGAAAAACACTGCAATATTTGTCTTGGAATTTATTTCACTTTTTACATTACCTTTTCGAGCACTTGACGATTTTGGTATGATGATGGAATGCTTGTGTTTCTTTTTTCCTGTAAACAGAAATATAGGAATGATTCATTAAAGAATTTTTTCAATGAATTCTAATGTTAATGGTGTAATTCAAACAAATAATTTGCTCAGTATACGCAAGAAAAATTCCTAAAAAGAATTTGGAACACAAAGTATTTAGACAAAATTTCAGCACGGTGCGGGTCAAGTGTTTCAGTTTTTAAAATTAGTAATAAAATGGGATAAAATTTTTAGATATAAAGCCAAAGACATTTCTAACATTGTCAGAAATTTAATTTTAACAAGCATTCACAAAAAAAAAACGAACAAATTTGAACTGTTCTAGAAATTTTTTGTCGTCAGGCAAATAAAAACTGTAATTTATCATGTTTAATTTTTTGATCGGTGTTGCGTCTCAAGAGGAATCGTTTGGTAACTGGCATTGCGATAACGAGAAAAGACGAACTGGTTTTGCGTATTTACGTGGAAACAATACGATTCGACATATTACTAACCATGGAGCTATGGTGACTAATTGTGCTAGACAAGGTCAGCACATTACGAGTACTGTTTATGCAAGCATTGGCTGATAAATCTAGCATTGTTTTGAAATATGAAGAATGCGTTGATATGCTGGAGCAGGGTAATAATGGTGCTTGTATTTTAAGACAAACAGCGGCACTAATGGCCATCAGGGAGAACAAAGATACAGATTATGCGATGAAAATCATGAAAGAGCGCGTATTTTCTGAAAACAAAGCTATGAACATCAAACCGAATTCACCGTATGTCCGGCAAGTCTACGCAATTATACAAAGGCTAAAAGAGTCAAATTTGAAGTACCATTGAAAGAAGCAGTCTTCAAAACCAAAAAAATAATTACATCGAAGAACAGTTCTAGCTACAGGCTGCTCAGTTCTCAATAGCACAGATTCTCTTATGCCGCAGATAGAGCCGCAGAGGACCTTGACCCTTCATGTTAAATTTTACGGCAATATACGTACAGAAGAGTTTTCGATGGGTCTGTCCAACATGTTTCTCAAGTCTACTAGACAAAAATCGGAGGCTGAGGAAAACTGTTCCTCATAACATTCTACAAAGATTGGTAGCTCCAAAAAAGTATCCAGAGGTCAAACCTTTATCTCTAACCGTCCCGTCTGCCACGTAAGGTCATTCGCGTCTAGAGACCTGACTCCAAGGAACAGTGTTGCATGATGTTGTCTCGCTTAAATTTCTTGCTCCTGCTCTCCTTCCGGGATAGAAGGAGCAGAAGCGGATGACGCATACGTTCCAGTTGCGGTGGGATTGGTTGCTTTAAGGAACCATGATCGTAGCTTCTGGAGCTTTCAACTTCTTACATAATAATACATGACTTCAAGGTCGAATACCCCAAAACATTAGATGAATATGAAGTGGATAATGAGGCATCCAATATTTGGCTGTAGAAGGGCGTCCTGTATCCAGAAACGGAAGGATTCGTCATTGCGAATCAGGACCAGAAATTATTGTAAAAATGTGTTACATCAAAACGTGGTTAACCAGTGCCGATTATGTGGAGATGCCAACGAATCCATCGAGCACATTATTGATGCTTGCCGTGTGATAGCTCAAAGAGAATATACGTACAGACATAACGATGCGATGTGGCGGGCATTATACATCAACAGCTTGCCCTAAACCTTGGACTCTCAACAAAATAGATGCTTTTCTGTAGATACATTCCAATGACCGTTCTAGAAAACGAAGACAACATCTTATATTGGGATGTTACTATCCAGACGGATCATTACATCCGACCCAATCGAACCGACATCGTGATGCCAGAGAAAAAAAGTGGAAGAGTCTACATCATCGACATTGCTTGTCCACTTGACCGAAATTCGCAGGCAACATGTACCACCAAGATCCATAAGTATCGCGAGCTAAGGCAGGAAGTAAAGACATTATGGTGGAATGTGAAACATGCATCTATTCATCCTATTGTGATTTTGGCTACAGGCAATGTACATGCAAGGTGCACTGAACATCTTGAACATTTAGAAGTCAGTAGGGTAGTGGAAGCAGCTAAGAAGGCTGTTTCCTTGGACGCCTGTCGCATCGTGAGAAATTTTCTAGACCATCAGGAAGCAAGAGCCTAAAAACCTGTAGAGTGGCAGATAGTACCTCCAAGAAAGAATCCAGAGGCGACTGTTGTCACCTCGAACAACGGTAAAACACGAACTCCAAACTTACCAGTCACTTGACTTAGTCCGTGGCTATGATGGAAAACCGGGTTCACTCAAGAACAAGATTGAAAAAAATACATGTCTCATTGTATCTAAGGAGCCACAAAGAAGAAAGAGAAGAAGACAGACAGACGGACAACCGACTGTGTTTATTTAGAGGTTTCCAACGTAGCATACGAAACCCTAAAAATAGAGGTTTTGGAAAAATTCTCTGTGGAAACAATCATTCGCCGGAAAGTTGAACGGACGAGAACACAGGCTATCAGTGGACTCCGGGTTATCCATCAATCTCATAGAGCAAGAATTTGTCCCAGTCGAATGCGAAACATTCAGAATGACAAAAAATTTCAGCATGGGCAATGACAAAAATCAAAGCCACCTAGCAACACACATTGAATATTTAGGGAAAAGATATTTATTCCACATTGTTCCTGGAAACTTCCCTCTATCTGAAGAAGGAATAATTGGACTCCTTTTTTTTTTAAATATAATAGGTACTATTTAACAGATAAATGGTTACATTTAGATGGTAAAAAGATGTTGTTACACGACGATGGATATTTTCTTGGCGGGAACGTTATGAGATTCTGCTATATCCCGACAGAAGAAACAGATAAAAATGTGTGGATGGAAAACCAAGAAAATATCCTGGATGGACCATATAGATACAAAAATAATCAAATGAAACAACCTTATTTTAATTATAAAAATGATCCAGTAAGAGTACCCGAGAAAATGTCTTTTGACATTGTCACTAGCATTAAATCGCGCGACGTAATTCAGTCTAAAAATGGGGGAGGAGTACCCTTCTACCCTGAGAGAATTAGAAAATTAAAAGAAAATACACGCCCAGATCACGTCGAAGATTCCACTCGAGAATATACTTTTAAAATTGTTACCAAGTACAATACTGTGTTTACATTAGAAGGAGACCCCTTACCATGGACAATCCTCACTGAACAAGCAATAACATTAAAATTAGGAAAAACAGTTAACATCAGATCCTAAAAACATCCTGAAGCTCATAGAAACTTTGTCAAAGAGCACGCACAGATTCTTTTGGAACAACAAATAATAAGAAACTCAAATTCACCTTTTAACTCACCAATTTGGTGGTCCCTAAGAAGAAAGATAAGTTAAGAATGGCAGTTGATTATCGCAAGATAAACGAAGATACTCATCAGGATGCATATCCATTACCCGTAATCGATGACATTCTGGATCACCTAGGAAAATCGACATTTTTCTCAGCATTCGTCCTAAGTTCAGGTTTTTACAAAATACCGGTGGCTGAAGAATCCAAAAAATATAGTCTTCTTGACAGCCCAAGGTCACTTTGAATTTAACAGAATGCCATTTGGTCTAAGAAATGCACCAGCCACATTCCAACGCACGATGGACAGTGTATTTCGAGGACTTGTAGGAAAACAATGCTTCGTCTATATGGACGATATAGTCTTCTTTGGAGCCACCATAGAAGAACATAATAAAAACGTTATTGATATTTTTCAAAGAATAAAAGAATCAGGATTAAAGTTAGGACCAGACAAGTGTTAGTATTTGAGGCCAGAACTTGAGTGATTAGGACACCTAATTATTAAAGACGGTGTGGAACCTAATCCTGCGAAAATCGAAGCCGTTAAAACTTTCAGAAAACCTAGTAACATTAAAGAAGTAAAATCCTTTTTAGGTCTTGCAGGATATTATAGGAAATTTATAAAAAATTTCTCTACTCTTGCCAAACCACTTACAAAAACTCAATCTAGAAGAACATTATTTTAGATTGGACGTCAAATTGTCAGAAAGTCTTTAACATTCCTAAAGAATCATTATGTTCACCACGCGTGCTTCAATACCTTAACTTAAACGACACTTTCATCTTGACAATAGATGCATCAAATGTTACCATTGGCGGAGAACACTTAATAAAACTGAGCAAAATTATACGACATCCGAAAAGGAGTTATTAGCTATAGTATGGGCTACGAAAAGACTGCAACAATATTTATTAGGAAGGATATTTATAATTCAGACCGACTATAAATCATTAAAATGACCCCACAATGTCAAGGATCCTTCCTCAAAACTCCTGAGATGGCGATTGAGGCTTGGAGAGTATAAATATATAGTCGATTATGTGAAAGAAAAGTAAAATAAGAGCACAGATCAAGACCACTAATCAGCACACCCGAAGCAATGGATCACTTGAAAGGTCACATTTAACAATTGAAAATATGTTAAAAACGAACTTCGAAGACCACCAAAATGAATGGGAAAAGAACCTAAAGATCCAAACACTTGCTCACAACACTATGAAGCATAAAGTTACTAGTTGCACTCCGTTTGAACTCACTTTCGGCAGAGAAGCTAATTTACCTCCATCAATGGCCACCACACCCAGCTTAAAGTATTCTGATTGAAGAAGAAATTTCGATGGATGAAGGCAAAATGAGTAAAAAAACTCATATGTTTGTTAAAGTGTGCAACGTTTCGTTGGCATTGGTTCGCCAACCTCATCAGGCTAATTTATTTAAATAAAGAAACACCACATAAATATCACATATTTTTACAGGTACATAGTATAAGTTAAAAACAAATTTTAAAAACTATGATTGATATTCAGTGGTTAAAACATAAATTTTAACGCGTCTAATTTAAATAAATATGAAGGACCCATTTTTGGTCGACTGAAATGACAGTCTAAAGTCAACTGAAGAAACAAAAACTTGTGTCGTTATTATATACACGTACTCATACACATATTCATGGATGATACACATTGAATTCTATCTTGTCGAAAGTTGAACACCCAAATTTAATTTCAGTAATAATGGAAAATATATTTCGCTTAGAGCATAAATATCTTCTTTTTTATCAATATCGTTTGAACTGTTGTTAATATGGATCATCTCTGAAATCATTCTTTTTTTACAGTTAGGTTCTCAATTTACAATTTTTACATTGTCCCAATCCAATCTGTGACCAAAATTATGTTGATGTTTATGAAAGACCAACTCTGCTTTTTTCCTATTGATATGTTCATTGATCCGAGTTCTTAAAGATCTTTTTGTTTCACCACATAAGATGCAGGACATTGTTTACAAGAAAATTTATAAACTAAATTCGTTTCATCCCATTTTTTAGAAGTATCTTTACCTAATTTTATTACAGAAGTTAAACTTTTTTCAATTGTAGGGATCGTAGCAATATTATAACTATTTAACATCTTAGACAATTGTGGAACATTATTAGAAAAAGGAAGGCAAACTTCAAGTTGATATACATTGGAACGAATCTGATTATTATGTACTACCTTGTTGTGAGAGTTCTAAAAAATGGGATGAAACAAATTTACCGAGCGCGTCGTTACACATCTATGACCCTTGTATTACTATATGTATTATATACAACGGAATGTATACACGGAACTATGGACGTATTAAAACATTGTTTCGGAAATTGCTATAATAATTGTAGTTTTGGTAATAGAGCCACTACACAGCACGTTATCACCCAAAATGCCATACCTATGTTGCAACGAGGCACGGACAATGAGAATTTTGTAATGGAAACTAATCGTACCAATTGTGTAACGGAATCCAATAATGCGAATTTTGAAATGATACAAATTTTGTAGTAGAAACTAGGCCCGTGAGGATCAGGAGCAAATAGAATGCTTAGAGGACTGAAAATAGTCTAAATCGAGGGGTGTAAAAGAGGCTGTAACAAAGCCGTTACATCCTCCATTATCCAGGTTAACGAGGGTTATGGGAGGCAGTGCATAGGCACTGCACGACAGTTCCATTCATCCGTGTGACATATGTATATCACCATATCATACGTAATTAATAAAGTGCTTCAATTCATTACGGCAAATTGACATTGTTTATATAAAATTGAACTTGTTGTTCGGACCCGTTACATAATATCACATTTAACATTTATAGAAAAAGCATTTATGATGATTTTCATAAGAACAGCAATGTGTTCAGCTCAAAAACTAGAGGTTTTGGAAAAACAGTGCAATATTTATTTTGGAATTTATATTAGTTTTCAAATTACCTCGCTGATGTTGTAACTGCTAAAATGAGTCTTGAAAAATATACCTGCACTTTCTAGTTCTGATTTTCACTGTCAGATGACGTAATGATCGACAACCTTTACCAATCCAATTAAGATATTTCACAATCACTATCTGATCAGGAAACATCGTCTCGCTTCAAATTACGCTGCAAACTATTCGGTTATTTATTCAACATTACTTGATAACTTTTCATTCGCAGAACAGCAATGCATTATCTTTTTTTACATCGATTACTCTTTGAAGGTTTTAAGTTCTACATAACCTCTGTCAAACATCTTCTCCGAAGACTTTTTAGTATAATTTATTTCATCAAAACTTCATGATAGCACGTAAGTAAAAACCGAATTTTCACTCGTTACGAGAATAAATCCAACAACCGATGTAATGTCACATATTTTATATTCAAATCAAAAAGCATTTATGATGATTTTTACAAGAACACCAAAGCATTTATCATACATAGTATTCGCGATAGCCGACGATACGTAATTAATTTCTGATCGGGTAGTGATTGTGTGTTAAACTGATAGGAGTGGTAAGCAACAGGCGGACTACATCCGACCGTGTTTAGATAAGGGTTTTCAACGAAGCCTATGGAACCATAAGAAGCTAAAGGTTTTAGAAAAACGCTGCAATAGTTTTTTTAAAAATTAATATTACTTTCTACATTACCTGTCTTGCGTCCCCATATATTTGGAATTTCTGTGAAAAGAAATATAGAAATTATTGATTAGCGAATTTTCTCAATGATTTCAAAGATTTTCGAATATTTTAATGTTTGTCCTCTCTCAATTATAATGATTTGAAATTATTTTGAGGTATTTGCAGGATTTTTCAATTGATTTTATTGGTTTGAAAGGAATTTCGAAAATTTTTCAAAAGTTCTGACATGCTAGGGCTCCTTGGGAGATTCCAAGGATTAATTTTATAGTTTTCACTGAATTTTATAATAATATTTTAATGCTTTCTCGAAGAATTTTCTGACAATAAATCAAGGACTTCACAGTATTTCAGAGATTTTTACATATTCAAGGGTATTGCCAACAATTTTTAGAGCACTCAATAGTACAAAAGTTTACACGATGATTTAATGAAGCAATTATAAAGAGAGTGTGTACAGTGAACGACGCCTGAAACAAAAAACTTTGAATACTACTGGACCCAAGTGGGGAGCTTCACATGAGAATTCTAGATCAATATGAAAAATCAATACCCTTTTTCTCACCGAGTTAGTCACGCTCACCTCGGAAGGGGAATTGTTTGATGTTATAATAATAAATATAATAACCTATAGTATAGCTTATAATAACTTAATATCCATCTAATAGCCTAATAATAACAAAGCCTCGGTGGCTCAGTTGCCTAGACGCTAAGACTGCAGCTTAGAAGTCCGGGGTTTGATCCCTGAGCCGGTGTCTCTTGAAATTTTTCTATGTAGTTTTACCGAGGTTCTGGTGGTTCGGATCCCACCTTAAACTGTAGGTCTTCCCATCATGCACTTACTTCGGCTCCGGCTCCGGCTCTTGTAGTCAGCCACGTTGCATTGGGCTAACTTCCCAATGCAACGAATTATGCTGTTACGTCACCAGTATCACGCAGTGCGATCCACAATAGGCCACTCTCGGATGGAAACCATGGTTCAGTTGGGTGTGGCAATAGGACCGAACCGAGGTGACAACCAGGCAATGCCCCCGGACACAGGCGAGAACATCAATTTAAATGGTCGTACCAACTCAGGAGGGACACCCTTACCTGTTGGCAAAGAAGCTCACCGACGCGAAGAGGATTCATGCAGATGTTACATGGCCGTTGGTTCAATATGCACCCGGAATATGCTCATAAAAAGCCTCAGTATTCAAGAGATCCGGTGTCCTTTTTGCGCAAAAACGGGTATTGAACTCTTCATTAGCAAGAAGAAAAGCAACATCATCCAGCGAACATACCACCCGTTCCAGCAAGAACATCTTTGCAGATAGCCGATAATGCCAACATGAGAAGTAGAAGACCTATCCACCAAAAAGTCTTTCTCAGGATGGACAAATTAGTTGAAGCTAATACTGCTCTCCCCGATTTGTTCCCCAAAGATGTTAATCTCTGGAATCTGAACTGCGTAGCTTACGACAAGGCGGTCTCTCTGCTTAGCAACAATAGAAGTAAAGATACTTCAGTACGCCTGAGTAAGACTCGCGAGCGTATTGCACAGCTTCAGTTTAAAAGCGAAAGGGCGAGATAGCATGCATAAGATATTCAGTGCGTGACTAGCTACGTAAAATCAAATGAAAAATTCACTCCAAAAGTTAGGGCACTTGCTCGAAACTGAAGGGAAGCAAATCACACACTGAACAAGTGAAAACTGTTGACCATCAAGCAGCACTGGGCCCAAAAAAATAAGAGCTCTTTCAACAGCGAAATAGCGCAGCGCCTTGAGCGGCGAGTAAAGTGGATTTAGGAAAATTCCACCTTTTCTACTCATCCTGCCTGCCTGTTCAATGAAACGTCATGTGCCGTTAAAAATCCGCCTAGTCAAAAGTCAAAAGTCAAAAGTCTTCTGAAAACAAGTATATGGAGATGCTTATCAGCCAAATGAAGACGCTTAAGATATATCACTCTTTCGTAACTTTTGCCAAAGGCAAAGGTTACATGGTCCAGAGGAAGAGTGCCCACTAATGACTGCTGATGAAATGAAGGAAGTTTTCGCCCGAACTTAAAACTTTCCAGCGCTAGGGCCAGAAAAAATCAATAACTTTCGGCGGAAGAAGTTCACTTCGACGCACCAACATCTAGCTCGTATGGAGAACAACCCATCCCCCAGTGGCTAGTGAAATGGCGCACGGTATTAATCCTCCAGACCGGAGATTTTTCAATTACAAAAATTACAGGACCATAGCCTGCTTAAACACCAGCTACAAGCTATAAACTGGTATCCTCAAAGAGAGGATATTAACATCTATCGAGCCGGTATAGACTGCAATTGTAGAACAAGGTGGATGCAAGAGAGGGCTGGCAGGTTGCGGGGAGAACCTGTTAATCGACAGGTGTATTAACCAGAACTTGATCCGGTATCGACGCAATTTGTCCATGGCTTGGATTGAATACCGTACGGCATTCGATAACACGAAACGTGAGCAACTTATTAAGCTCCTTGAGTGCCTCGAGTTGCATTCAAAAATAGTGATATGCATGAATGAGCTTACGGTGTTATTACGGACAAGATTTTTCATAACATCTGACAAAAGACAAGTGACTGTCAGCTATATGACATATAAGAGAGGGTTCTTCCAAGGAGGCGCTCTGAATTCGATACTTTTCTGCATCTCCCTCTTGCTATATCTATTGTGCTCTGAGGCAATGGCTCTGGATACCTAGGTGGCTCGCCAAACAGAAGAGAATATAAGGTCGACCACCTTCTATACATGGAAGAACTTAAACTCCTTGCTTCCTCGATGGATGACATCAGCATCCTTTTGGAGGCGGTAAATAGGTACTCTAAAGAGATTGGCATGAGCTTCGAACTGGACAAATGCGCCTACGTTCACCTACACCAAGGGAGACTAGAAACTACATCATCGCCTGACGATCAAGATCCTCAGCTCATAGACGGACATACCATTCAACACCTTGGTAATGGAGAAACATACACATATCTTGGAATACCGCAAGCGGAAATCCAAACTGTGCGTGTGTTAAAAACGACCCTTGGAAAATGGTATCGTCGAATTCGCAGAAAAATTTGAGCTTCAGAATTATCTGGAAAGAATGAAATCCAGGCGACCAATATGCTGCCCGTTCCTATACTGCTCTAAACGTTTCGGGCAATGAAATGGAAGTCGATGAGTTGCAGCAACTTGACCGAAGCACACGCAAGATTACGACACTCCATCGCAGTCATTATCCTAGATCTTTCATACCTCGAATATACATCCCTAGAGATAAAGGTGGTAGAGGCTTGCTCAGCTTAGAGTGTGCCATTTGATTTCAGCGATACTACACATGGCATAGCATCACTAACACCTTTGGTGCTCAAAAGTCGTGTACAGGAAGCTGAACATACGCTTCTACTAAGAGAACATGCTGACAAGCCCCTTCGTGGTAAATTCCACGGCACCATGCGTAGAGAAGAGCTTTCGATTGGTCTGTCAAACATGTTTGTCAAGTCTGCTGGATTGAGATCGGAGCCTGTGGGATTTATTTTTGCCTGTCAAGACGGCGTTATAGACACACTTGTACATGTTCTCAGTGGATGCTTAAAACATGCACGCGACGGGTACATAGAGAGACACAATGTGGCTCTGAAAGTGTTATATTACCATCTTAGGCACTTCTATGGTGTTGATACATTGCCCGTCTTGTGATACGCCCAGGGGGAACTCAAGTCCGCTGTGGAGAATGATCAATGTGACTTCTACTGGAATTTCTCATTCTCCACCACTCAACTTATTAGTGCTAGGAAGCGCGAAATATTAGCAGTTGTACAGTTTCTTCATCAGGACGGCAGAGCACTTATCAGTTTGTGTGGGTTATTTGAAGAGAAAAAACGACTTGCTTATACAAATATTAATTATTTAAAGAATTTGTATTTCATTCAAATATTCAACAATAAGCAACATAATTAACCAAATTTTTGAAAAAATCAATTTTTTATCGCATACCCACCACATTGTACAATTACCCTTAAACAATTTGTTAAAAAAATTACCACATCAATTACAAAAAACATAAATTTTAAACATTCACATACTTCAGAACAAAATTGTCTAAACAAAAAAAAATATTCAAAAAATACGAATCTTTCAAAGGATGGGGCATTTACATCTGAATTACGTAGATATTCACTAAAAAGCAATAAAGTTAACCGAAATTTGAAAAACTGGAGTTTTCTACTAATTTTCAAGAAAAATTTGAAGCTAAATATTGATTTTGTTTGTATAAGGGTTTTTAACGCAGCCTAAGGAAACCTAAAGAACTGGAGGTTTTGGAGAAACACTGCCATAGTTGTTTTGGAATTTAGATTAGTTTTTAAATTACCTAGGTCATGACTTAACGATGATTCCAGAACAACTCCTCTTTGGCTTGCTGGTTCTGTAAAAAGAAATATAGAAATTATTTATTTACAATCTATTCTCGATGCTCTCAAAGATTTTCAAATCTTTCAATGTTTTTACTCTCTCAATGCTAATCAATTTGACTTATCTTGAGGTATAGGAAGGATTTTTCAATTGATTTTATTGGTTTGAAAGGAATTTCAAAATTTTCCAAGAAGCTCTGACATGTTAGGGCTCTTTGAGAGATTCCAGATATTAATATAATAGTTCTCACTGAATTTTATAATACTTTTATGATTTTTCAAAGAATTTACTCGCAAGTAATCAAGGACTTCACCGTATTTCAGAGATTTTCACATATCCGAGGGTATTTCCAAAAAATTCAAGAGCACTCAATATATATATATATATTTTAAGTTTTCAAGCGACTGTGGAAATTTGAATTTCGAGCCAAATTTTTTTTTCGGTTTCATAGATTTATAGGGCTTGAAAAGCCCTACAATTTTTTCTTCCTAGCTCAAAAATTGACTGCGATATTGAAAAAAAACTCGCCAGCACTCAAAGGTGTCCCATCTTCCCCCATGAGGATCTAGGGGTCTGAAAATATAGGAAAAGGGGTTTCTAAGAATGCCGAATATGAGGTTGTATTTAGTTATAGAGGTTCCCTACAAGTCAGATTTGACTATCTTATCCGGCTAGACCCTTTGCAACTCGATGTGGCTATTCGTGTAAAAATAAGTTTACAAATAAAAAAGTGTCGGTTAAGTAGGAATCCGGTCACGTGACCCACTCGTCACATGGCCTTGAGATGAGAGAATTACGAGAAACTATGCACTCAAGGAAGCTCGTTATTTAATGTGTACCTGAAACAAAGAAAAAGGGATGACAAAGTAAAAACATAGAAAATGGGATGCTGGAAGGCGGATTTGAAGTATGGTCAGTTTCATTATGAATGAAAGAGCGAAGCAGCATCTCAGAGATTATTGTTATGTTTCTCTCAGATTGCTGTGGGTTAGAATGAAAATAGGAATCAGAAGATTATTCATCATACCGTGCTGAGCCCCAGTTGATGGAGATCCGAGAGAAGTAAAAGACGCTTTCTGGGACACTTTATATGATACAATGAATATTTGAGATCATGGTGAAAGAATCATTCTACTATGTCATATGAATGGATGGGCTGGCGTCCAACGTCAGGGAAAAGAAAGGGTGCTAGGCAATTTCGGGGATCCAAGAAGGAAAAATTATCTCCTGGTGTAGAGGAGATAGCCACAGTGTACATGACTTTGTTGTTGTGGATGACAGACTAAGAGAGCTAGTAAAAGATACAAGAGTCTTGAGGGATTCTGAATGAAATATTGATAATTACCTTTTAGTCTTCAAAATAAACATAGGACAGGAATGGAGGAGAAAGAGAACCAAAAAAAAAAAAAAAAAAAAAACGCGAATCAAAATGGGGACCTCACAGGAACCGGAAGTGCGAAAAGAAAATACAAAACGACTATGAAGAAAACAAGAAACTCTTATTTAAATCCGCGAAGGGGTGTAAATGTACAAAGTTTGTTAGCATGAGAAATAGCAAAGGTGAAATGCTGTATGATACAGACGGGATGCTGGACGCTTTCAGAAACTGTTTCAGGAAATTATTAGGGGAGAAAGATATAGGGCACCACAACTGCGATAACGAACACGAGGTGTTAGAGAAATCAATTGACAGAATCTGTGTCACTGAGGTTAGGGATTCAATCAAGAACTTGAAAGATGGTAAGGCAGCTGTTGTGCTCATTGGGTACCGTAAGTAAAATATATTCAAAAACACTTATTCGTAGGGCAATGAAAATAACAGAGGAAAATATATGCAACAGAAAAACTATATTATAATTTCAAGAATTTCTCACCAAGTTAAAGAATATTTGCAACTTAAATAGCCGCCAAGAATATATTCTTAATGTACGATGGAAGCCCTCTTACCTCAAGAATATATATTCTTGTCTAACTGTAATAATTCCCCACTAAGTTTAAGAATAGTTTCATCCGAAATCTGCCGCTGTAATTGTATAATAAGTGGCAAGCTCGAAGAAATGCAACCAGTTCTGAGGATGAATCTCTAACCATCTCTTTTTCACCGGAAAGGACGTTGAAGTAAGAAAAGTTTGATGTCACACGTCAACGAATAAATAATGTAGAGATGTTATGTACAATACATTAAAATAAATGACTGAACAGAGCAAGGCGTATTTTCCTTTGCGCATTTTTTTTCCTCCACTCATTTTCTCATTTTAAGAATATTTTCTCCCTTTGGTTAGAAGATACTCTTAAATGAAGAATTTTTCTTACTTCATTAAAAATATTACTAAGAATATGCCTGTAAGAATATAACAGTCTTAATATTGAAATATCTTTTTTGTCGGTGTGGGAAGTCTAAAGTGGATTTAGGCCAGGAGGATCATGTATGAGTTGAATATTTAGCTTGAGACAGATCACAGAGAAAAGTTTAAGAGTGGGGGAAAAAGTCTTCTGTGCATTTGTTGACCTAGAAAAAGCGTTTGACAAGGTGGATAGAAGTAAACTTTCGGAAGTCCTCAAAGAGTACCGAGTCAATGGATTGCTCCTACAAGCAATACAAACAATATATGAAGATAGAAAAGCGAGTGTGAGGATTAATGGCAAAATTAGTGACTGGTTCGATATTATACAAGGCGTTAAACAAGGATGCATTATGTCCTCATGGCTATTCATCATATTTATGGAGAAGTGTCTAAGGATGGCCCTTTTCAACTAAAAACGTGTAGATCTCAAGACAGTGAAGGTACGTGAGTTAGCTTTCGCATATAATGATATTTTTTTGGCAAGATTTACAACAAAAAACTGATGGACAAAGTAAGTAATGAGATAATCCTCAAAGAATGTGGTGTAAACGAGACAACTTGCTAGTATGATTTTGGGCATGTTAGGAGAATGAAAGATGAACGGCTAACGAAACAAGTGTATCAAGGTAATGTAAATGGCAGTGTGCTCAGAAGAAGACTGCGGAAAGAATAGTTAGAATATGTGATCGAGACCTTAATTCGAAAATCACATAAGAACCCATATAAACACGAGAGCTTGCACGAAAAAATGCATGGACGTGAAAAAAGATAGAGAAGTATGCCAGGACAGAAAAGTGTGGCGACAAATAGTTTATAAAAAGAGTGTCAGTAGAGTTAATGATGTCTGAAACAAAAAACCTTGAATACTAATGAGCCCGCGTGGGGAGCTTCACATGACGACTTTGTGAGGCTCTTCACTTGCGTTGATCGCAAGAGAGATTGATCAGAAACCTGGTGAGAGCAGTGTTGCGGAACGAACGTGATATTTGAATAAATAACACAAGAATTCAACTGCAAAATAGCACGTAACCAACAAAAAAATTTCAGTCATTCCGAGAATAAATCCCAGTATTCGTCATAGCAGAGAATACCTAATTGTTTTCTGATCAGGTATTGATTGTGTACTAGCCTGACAGGAATGGTAAACAACAGACGGACGGAAGTTCGACCGTATTTATATAAGGGTTTCCAACGCAGCCTTAAAAACCCTAAAAACTAGAGGTTTTGGAAAAACACTGCGGCATTTGTTTCGGAATTTATTTTACTTTTTAAATTACCTGCTTGATGATGTGACGATGGTGCTGGCATTTGTTGTTGTACATTTTCTGGTTCTGTAAAAAGAAATGTAGGAATTATTTATGAACAATTTTTTTTAGTGAACTTCAATGTTAATGGGTTTATTCGATCTCACATTTTTCTTAGTATACGCAGGAAAAATTCCTACGAAGGATTTAAAACACAAAGTACTTTGGAGAAGTGTTTAGCTCGGTGCGTGTCAAGATTTTCAGTTTAAAAATTTGGTAATGATATGGGACAAAATTTTTAGATGTAAAGCCAAAGAGTGTTTCAATGCAATATGAATAAAAATTTTTATAATAAGTATGTAGGTTAAAAGCTATTTAAAATTCAATTTTCGTTTCACATTGTTGACTGCCAATTATTATAAATTGAATTTCGGGAAGCTTTCTCAAAAGAATTAAGAATTTAAGGTGTTTTATTATTTTGTCATTATACAAATGTGGGGGGATGTCTACAAATGGCGAAATTTGTGGAGCTCTCATACCTCATCACTAAGATTGGATAAATCGGGATTAAGGTTTCAAAATCGCACTTTAAAAATGTTCAGGCATTAGGTAAGTCTCTGCCTTTACGAAAGACATACGGCAACTGCTAAAAAGTGATAACTTGAGGAAAATTTCGAACGTATTCCCGAACGGTCACCCATCCAAGTACTAACCGCGCCCAAACTGCTTAACTTCAGTGATTTTACGAGTTATTATTTTCAGTAAAATATTTGAAATCTATAGTAGTTTTCAAAAATGCACTCTTGAACCAGTGAGACTGTCACTGGTTGAATAAGTATTTTGAATCATCACTGGTGAACCAGTGATTTCTTCCGCTTTTTCGAGTGAAAACGAACCTTGTGGTGTACTAGTATTTGTTTTATAAATATTTGGCGCCAGCCTGCAAAGAGCAGGGGATATAATATCTTTCGCTTGATAGTGAGAGGCCCCTGGCCACTTGGGTTTGACTTTGAGTGGCGCGACACGTTGACACAATGACGGTTCTTTCCACAATTAGGCGCAACATATTATATCCCATTATACTGCAGCCCGGCCTTCATTTATTGTTGTGATAGTAAAGTGCGGTTTTTAAAAGCTAATTTTACAACTGTTACCACAATAACGTTGAATGATACGTGTCATACATAAACAGTTGACAGGCGACAAGGCGTACGACTAGATGACTACTGGTGCTGAGGAACCAGTGAACCTCACTGATTAAACCAGTGCCGGAACTCCACTGCATGCACCAGTAAATTCTCACTGATTGTAAGTGACACACTTCTGGCTGTTCCAACCAGTGAGATTTAACTGGTACATTTTAGGAGAGCACTTGGTTCTATACATTCTATGAACCTTTGTATGTCAATTCCATGAAAGATGAAGTGTTTCAAAAATAGTAAATGCAATAATAGTATATCAATTCAATTCAATTCAAATCAATTTTGATTGAAATTATTGTATTAGTCTCCACATTACACTCCGCTGTATCGTAATGTA
>CAKNXH010000746.1:526502-563437 GCA_932178445.1 Andricus quercusramuli | reverse complement strand
ACAGCGGAAGATCACTCTCCACATTACACTCCGCTGTATCGTAATGTTGTACATTACGATACAGCGGAGTGTAATGTGGAGACTAATATAATAATTTCAATCAAAATTGATTTGTGGCTCTTTATTCCCATTGAGTATGCCGTCTGACAATGAACCCCGGCAAGGAAAGCTAACCCGTCTCAGGAAAAACGTAGCGTTGACGAACAAAGCGCGGCAAGCGAAAACATTTTCTTGTCCGTTTCTGTGCAGGCATTCAGTGAAGGAAACTGTACATGATTCTGCAGAGAAACCGGCACCGACAAATGAATGATCCTGTGCACATCACTGGTAGAAAATTGAGCTTCTACCATAAGAAAACGAATTTTCAATAAAATATGTACTGTCACACGGGTTAGCTTTGAAATGTGGGGTAAATTCGGACACTCTTAAATTCATGCATTAGTTTTCTATTTATTCATTTATATCTATTATTTTTTAATTATTCGAAGGGATTGCAGTCAGAATCTAGAACCAGTTAAAACCTTAACTGATTCTAGATTCACGTTGAAGAGAATTTTATGAGCTTTTAAACTTATGTATACAAGTAAAGTTTCACGTCGACAAGCTGGAAATGGTTGTGAGATTACTATAGTTGATTGTTGAAGATCTAATGAAGAGACCATTATAGGGCTTTTGCAGACAGTTTTTTCAAACGTATTGTTGTGCGCATCTCATAATAAGGGTAAGTACATGTTATTTCTCGTATTGAAGTTTTTTCTTTAAGTAAGATAACTGTAACGAGTTGAATTTTTTTGCAGTGTAACGTAACTGTCACGAGCTACCTTTTAAAAAAAAGTTACTCACGCAACCCTAATTGGCCTTCCAAGTGATGAGACGATTGGTGAGGAAGCTGGGATGAAGGAGGTGTATAGAAGTTATTCCACCATTCATTGGACATCGGGTTCATTGCTGTAAAAAAAAAATATAACTGAATGAATTTGTAATTTCGAATACTTACGTTGCAGATCTTGCAACGCACAACATTTAATCTTGGATATTAAACGAACAGATTTCTAGCAGTTTAGGTATCGCACGATGCTCCACGGCTCGATACGTTGATATTTTCATGAATCAATTCAGACTGATTTGTTTTGGTTTTTATTATGATTGTATGTATCGCCTCCTTGGAATCAAACTCATCTATGGACAGCAAAGGACATTTTACAATCGTGCAATCAAAACATCACTTGAAAAATTACATTGCTTGAAATATTTATCATTTGTTTAATCAATTATTGAACAACAATTTATTACAAATGACAGCCAGATGACGTTCTTCCAGTATAACAGAACTAACGTGCCGTCCTTTCACCTAATTTTTAATATTAAATCAACTTTATTGTTTATCATGTTTAATCCTTTTCTTTTGTCATTAGATTTCCGTAGTTGGTGCATATAATCATCAATTTTGGATGTGTCAGTGTTTCTGGGAAACGAAACATTGAAGAAGTCTTTGAGCTTGTGACAAAAAAAGTAAGAACGCAAATAATTAATTTTTTTATACTCTTCTGAATCTCATTACTTTTTTGCATCGTAGTGATTCCGAATTATTATTGTATATATTCATGAAAATTTTAGTTTCAAATAATGCCAAGCACACTGGAGAATATTCATTATTTCGAAGTTAATTTTCCAATTATTCAAAATGGGTTTTCTTCTTTACTTCTTTTTTTTTACATTTCGAAAAATTTATTTGTATTCTATTATATTCGAAGAATGTCACGTGGTGGTCATTTGCGATAAATTCTTGTTCAATAATTGACTAAACAAATAATAAATATCGTGAACAATATAAATGTTTAAATAATAATCTTTCGAATTATTGAAAAACCCCTAAAGATATGGCCGGGACGCATCCAACGATATGCCTAGATTTTTTCTGGGATTCTCAGTTCCTTCTAGCTATACGTCCGGAAATTGAAATCCATACACAGAAAAAACTAAGAGTAATCTTTACCCTGATTCTTGAGCAAAGATTACCTGCAACAAAAATTACCCCATGTGGGTAAACTTTCCCTGACGTCTGGGCATTTTTCCGCTTTTACCCACGCTTGTAAGGAACTTCTGACTGCTCTAACGATTCGGCAAGTCAGCCTTTATGAAGCCGCACTTATCCGATTTGCTTGTTACACCAACCATCAGCTAACTTCACTTCAGCCATCAAAGCTAGTGACTTCCAATTTTCAAGACGGTGGTGACAACTTTTATGAGAAGAGAATACAGTTTCTGCCCATCGAGGGTAATATTTGTGTTTTACCAATACGAACAGGTAAAAATACGAAGTTACCTGCAACACTATTTACCCTAAGTTTTTTCTGTATATGCGAAGGCTTTTTTGTTATGTAGTTAGAGGAGAGGAGATAAAAACAATCTTGAATTGATGAATTATTCACTATGAGTGGTTTTTTGAAAGTTGGCAATAGTGTAATCTTTATTCGGTTTGTGTTTTTTCAGTGTTAGTATAGGTTACTGTACATAAAACAATAAAAAACGTAAAGAAGTTTTTATAAACATTGTATTTGCTTACATAAATAATTATTTCTTTGCAGTGATTGAAAAAACTCCGTGGGGTATTTTATTAAAGTATCTGCTCTGGACTAGGAATTTTAGTGTGCATTATGCAGCGAGAGCTTTGGCAGATGCAAACCGTAAAACAAAACCAACAGTTGATCATAAGACCAAAAGAAGAATGCATCAACTCAGCACAAAGATAGGCTGGACAAGACAGTGCGCGTTCCGCATTCAGTGTGTGATTAACTAAATAAGATCTAGCAGGACTTTCAATGCCAAGGTTCTACAGTTCGCAAAAGAGCTGCGGATCCGTCATCACACACTAAACAAGTCAAAGTTACTGATCATCAGACAGCATGTTGTTGCCAGAATAAGAGTACTATCTAACGCTAGGAGAAGTCTAGAGCAGAGAAAAAGTTGGACCAGAGAAAATCAACAGTTTTTGTCTGACCCATTCCAACTCTCCCAAGGCCCTTCAGTTACCGTCCCAGTAGTACTTTCTCTATTTGGAGTATTTCCATGGACGAAGAACGAACTCGGATCCCTCGATATCGAGTCCCGAAAGGTTATGCACATGAACAAGAGCATGCATCTTGAGTCTTCTGTTCCGCGACTTCACATCTCAAGTCAAGGTGGTCACGGAATACTGAATCTTGAATGTCGCCACAACAAGATCATTCTGGGTACAGCACATGTAGTCGCAAATGGACAAGACCTGCTTCTTAAAATGTTTAGGAAACAAGCCTTGTAAAGGGGTGTTTCTTTACAAAGTAGCGGAAATGTGGAGGATCAGTCAGTGTCGTATGAACTAACGCTTGCTTTCTTCAAATCACCCGGATTGGAGTCAGACAAGGAGGGTTTCATTTTGGCATATCAAGGCGGTGTCATTTCCACTCCAGCATACCGTCGCCACATTTTGAGCTCAGACATTCCCGAGCATCTAGGACACATACTATCTAGTTGTCCAACTCAAGCGGAAATGACCTACATCCGAAGGCACAACGCAGAATTAAGAGCGCTTTATCACCATCCCTTTCACTCTTACGGCATTAGCCCCAATAACGCTCCGCTCAACGATCCTGGGGGAATAGAGTCAATTGTCAAGAATAAGAAGTAACGCATATACTGGAAATCCGTGTTGTCGACAAATTGTTTCTGCTGCGCACTCGAGGCCTGAGATAGTTCTCCTTGACTTTGAGGAACGAACTATGTTTGTTACCGAATTTGTCCAAGGTTTCAATGGTTAATAGCCTGAAAAGCATCCCTGTGTGCCACAGGACACGATAAAATCACGAGGACAGGCCAGCGAAACCCTCGTATGTCTTGAGGACACGAAGTGACCCAAGGATGATAGCTTTCTGCATCCATCTCGCAAGTGCCTTGGCATACTTTTGGCACCCGTATATGGCTTTAAGGTTACGAACCAGTGACAGTTTCGCACCTCCGAGAGCACCTAACTCGCACCGAATATTTTAGGTACAGTCGTTGCAGCTCTCATTCAAGGTCTTAATCCCTCTCCTCTTTTTCTTTCTCCTTCGCAGTGATGTTGTATTCAGAGATAGCCGAGAATTCGATCATGAATATAGTTCGTTTCTCGAAGTCTTGGAGAACAATGTCAGGCCTCGAGTGCTTAACGGTGACTGCTGCCCGAAAATCGTAGTTCCAGAAAATATGGCACTTCTCGTTTCGGACAATTGACTCTGTATCCCTTGGAGCTTTCGGCAGGGCAGGGCCGCGAGTAACAGCAGTAGTGCGACAAAGATGCTAATAAAGTACTCTTAGGGCCGCATTATGTCTATAGATATACGTTGTTCCTGCGTGGGTCGGACACCCCGATAGTATGTGTTCTAGGTACTCAGCGTGTGCATGGCACGCTCTGCACCTATCACTGGGAACTTCTCGACATAAAATGCGGTCACGGTATGCTAAGGTGGAGATGACACCGTCCTGGCATGCGAAAATGAAGCTCTCTGTACCTGGATTGAGCCCTGATGATTTGAGGAAAGCAAATGTTTGCTCCTTCGAGAATGACTCCTTTTCTACATTTCTGTGAAAGTTTCCGTGCATATGCTTGTGCAGTAGCGCTTAGGGAAATTTTCCAATCTCTGCTTTCTTTATTTCGGCTTCTAGACGTGAAGCATCTAGATGGAGTAATGCACTTTCCTCACTTCTCATGTTGAAATTCAGGCCAAGGGTCTCGGCAGCTTGCTCGGCGGCTTTGTAAAGGAACGCTCCTTCGCCAATCATCTCGTGGTTCCTGACCATCTTTAGGAGAGAATCTCTGCCATTCGCAACGATGTAAGCTGTACTTAGAACAATTCGTTTATGAAGACACTGGAGATTCAGAACTCCGCGTCCGTCTTGACGGCGTGAAATGTATAATCACGAAACTGATGAATTGATATGCAAGCCTTTATGCATATGCATGATCTTACGTGTGGTGACACCTAGGGCCTTAAGCAACTACGGCAAGCATGTTAGTCGCAGATACCTTGTTCAACGCCGACAGATTGGAAGACCAAATCTGTCGAAGAAGATGCTTGTCTCTGCTTCGGAGAGACTCCTTCACTGATGTTACGTCCTGAATGCAGCTTTGAGGCAAGCCCAGATATGTATAGGTCTCTCCAGTGTTAAGATTTCTGATAACACTTATATCCGCAAGCTCAGTGTCCTTGGGAACGCCAGTAATCTTTCTTTTCTTCGAAAGAATTTTGGCACACTTGTCCCAACTAAAGTCAATCCCAATCTCTCCTTTGTAGCTCTTGACGATATTTATAGCAGTTTGAAGTTTGCTTTTACCAGCGGCATAGATCTTCAGGTGATCCATATAAAATACATGAGTGACCTTATGCTCGCGCTGATTATTGTCGCCACAGATGTATCCAGGAGAATTTCGTAGTGCGAGAGATAGAGGCAGAAGTGTGATGCAAAAAAGCAAAGGGCTCATACTATCACCTTGAAAGACGCCCCTCTGCATTGTCACGTTGTTCGTTGTCAGACGATAATTCCTAGATGAGATGGTATATCTAGTTTTTCAAGGAGGCATCGATCTCTCTATGAATCTCACTATGTGTGGATGTACCTTCAAGTTTTCCAACAGCAGGTGATAAGTCTATGAGAGGTTGAATCGAAAGCTTTCCGGTGGCTATTCCAGGCCATTGACAGGACGCGCTGGTGGACTGTAGCGTCTTTACAGACACACCCGTCAATTAGCACGTTCTCTCGACAGCCTGCTACACCTTTTTTCAAGCCACGTTTTTCGTACATCTCTCGCCATACAGGCTCAATTCGTCGAACAATTCTGTTGTTTAGGACAGCTGTAAAGATCTTATACGGTGTGTTCAAACAAGTTATTGGCCTGTAATTCTCTGGTTTGGACAAGTTGCCTTTTTTCGGTAGGAGTATAGTGCGGCCTAACACCAGCCACTGAGGAATGGGCGTCTCCGAATTTAAATATGAGGTGAGTATGCGGGCCAAATGTTGGTGTAGAAAAGTAAACTTCTTCCACCAAAAGTTCCTGATACAATCTGGTCCAGCAGCGGAAAAGTTCTTCGTGCCTCGGAGTGCTTTTTTCACCTCTTCGACAGTCACTGGTGGACACTCCTTCTCAGATTTTATGAGGTTGTCGCAAAACTCCTTGAAGCTAATGATATTGCCAGTATCTGCTTTCAACTCTAGTGTTTCCGGGATCTTGTACACCTCCCTCCAAAAAGTCCCTACCTCCTTGGGCTTGTGTGGATTTTTTACAAAAACAGGGGGATCACTGAAGAGGCGTGATGGGTCAGCCAGAAACTGTTGATTCTCCCTGATCCATCTCTCCCTCTTCTGTATCCGCCTCCTTGCGGCAGATAACAGCCGTATTTTGTCAACAATATGCTGCTTGATTGTCAGCAGCTTTGACTTGTTTAGTGTGTGATTCAAGATCCTTAGTTCTTGGGCGAACTTTCGAAACCTTTCCGTGAACGGTCTACCAGATGTTATGTAGTCAATAACACATTGAACTCGGGACGAATTCTGTCTTGCCTATCCAATTTTCCTGTTCAGTTTATGCAAGCGTCTTCTGTTCTTTTGATCCATCATCGATTTTAGCCTTTGATTTGAATCAGCCAAAGCTCTTGCAGCACCATAAACTGAGCAATTAATGGTCCAGATGTCGGACTCTTGCGAGATGTCTCTATGAAGGAAGGTTTCCATTTCAGCCAGATCTTGGGGCTCAAGAGGAACTTGCATGTTGATGTTCCTCCTTGTACTGAAATTGCGATTATCTTCCAGAAGGTGCCTGCTTTCTGCGGTTGGTCTTAATGTCGTTTCATCTTCGTCTGCAGCTTGCTTAAGCAGAGGTTGAAGAAGCGCTCCGCGTACATATCCATTTTTCCGGAGGTAGTCGGCTTGCTTTCGCAAAGACTGATGCGAAACGTGCTGAAGCTCTGGGTATTTCTGGCACCACAGAGTATGCATACGCGCCATAAAGACTCCGCGAACAGGGATAATGCTGGAATCGTAGCAGTCTAGCACGTCATTCTTTAGTTGATCCGTTCATTCAATTTGGGCGTTTCGCCGGTTCGTCGTCGTATTTCCATCTAAATTATTTTCAGCAGCCCGAACTTTCGGATGATCGGCATTGTTTGCCAATCCATTGTCGGCTGCTCTATGCGTTCTATCGTTTTGAACCGCATCTACAACACTTTAGTGTTTTGGTGGTTTTATTGTTGTTCCCACGAGCAGCTAGGGAAAGGGTTCGTCCACCCTTGTAGAGCCCCGCGTGCAAGGATAAGGCTGATACTCTGAGAGGTCGCCCGGTATCCCAGAGTCACCGCTAAAGACAACTCACTCAGGTGCCATGCAGCTTTCGGCACGGTTCATACGCCTTCACTTAGGGGTTATTCCTTCGGGAACATCCCTGGACAATTGTCCGCGACTACTTATTAATTATTGTGACCATATTCAGCAGAAACCCTTGGTACAGGGACCCTCTATCCGCAACCCGAGGACGCGTTCGGTGGCTTTGTCATAAGCCCTTCGGTTCTATCCCGAAGGAATCGAAACAGAAACCGAATATATATATATATATATTGTAACCATCGGGTTACAGCATAAAGCCTTCTTTTAGGCAAAACTCCTTACGGGAGCGAAGAGACTAGCAAGAATTGCATCATAAGAGGGCTAGGAAAGAGCGCAGACTCGTAGCCTCCCACTAAAAACATTCTTGTGGAGCGTGAGAGAGAAAATGGCCGCGCGACTAAAAACGCGTAGTGGGGGGGCTTGCGTAGCAAGCGGAGCAGGGCTTAAGAAGTACTTCAAGAGAAGCCGGAGAATTTATTCTTCGTTCTTGTCTTGCACATCTTCTTAGGCAATTTGGGATAGAGTTTAGCTCTTAGGCTTTAAAATCCTAAGTTCAAAAATCTATCTCCTTAAAGGAAAGACCCTCTAAAAGCAGATGGAAGTCTACTTTCCAATCCAGTTTACAAGATGCCATCTCTCTGAATACCTGTTGCGAATACTACTCGAGACTTTAACTTTTTCTTGGGATTTTTCTTTTGACCAGAATAAACTCTAACAGATTTTGCAGTGTAATTTTGTCGGACTTGGAATTTCTTCAGCCTAATTGAAGTCCAGAGCATGGTCAACCGTGTACCCTGGGCGAAGTAGTTACATTGATAAATTTATGACTGTTATTCAACCACTTAGTTTCTTATGAGCAGGCGGGAGTCGACTCCCCAACCTGGTCAAGAAAGCGACTAAGCTTGGATAGCAAGCCTCGAGAATATTTCAGGGGTATAAAAGAATCTAAGTCCCTATAATAAATATCTCTTAAGAGAAAATCTCTCGATGTAACATTTTAACCACATAATCTTAATGGCATAATACACAAAACTAAAGTCTTCGTATTTTGAGAAATGGTCTTGCTTTTTTTTTAATTAATCAAAAATGTGCTTCATTTCTGCGCCTGGAAGCGAGCAAGCCGCCACCGGGAAAGTACTCACGGAGAAACGAAAACAGGTGCTCCGAATTGGAAGGGAAAACGAGGCTATCAAACCGTGACGTTTTTCGAGGATGCTTGAGCCCAGGGGGTCGGAACGTAACTAATCCGCCCTTTCCATTGTTGCATCCTGACACGATTCAAGCGGCTTGAACGAAATTGAGAATTATTAAAATATGCAGAAATTGAATTTTGATATGCTGCATTAGGTTCGTTACATAACCCTTTCAATTTCTGTTGGGAGTTTTGGTAATTTTGCCTTTTATTGTATCGATTGGAGGCGGGCGATTTAGTTTGGTCTCTATCGAAAGACAAGAGCATAGTCAATGATGATTAATCAATTCATGGTCTATTCAATTAAGTAACTTATATACGTGTAAGCCGTCGCGCGACGCCGCCGGAGAACGCGCTTCAAAATCGCGACGAAAAAAGAATGTCGAAGTATCCAAAGAATATAAATAATGTACAGGACATGCAATGTAATTGTTATAACCAAATTATATTAAGAAAATGTGAACATATTGCAAATTTTGCTTCCAAAGTATATTCGTAAGTTGGTATTGCTTGAATTTATCGAGATAATCATTTCATCATGAAAATTTTTTGAATGTTATAGTTTGTTTATTTTATAAACAAATTTTATAAGCAAATTCACCGTTTCGTCACTTACAGGCAGAAAGTAATCGTTTTTTTAGTAGTTTTTTTCCTGAAGAAATTCTTTAAGCAAATGCATAACATGATCATTTACAGACAGAGAGTAACCGTTGATATTGATTTTTGCTTATGTCGTAATCAAATTTTATAAACAAATACATAGTTTGACCATCTATAGATAGAAAGTGATCGTTTTTCTTTCTAATCGTCTTCAAAGTGTCTTCAAAATGGAGGAAGAATGAATTTCAAATAGACCCTGAAATTTTTTAAATGATTGCCAAGTACAACTTGCCAACATAGATGAATTTTCAAACTAGAGAAGACGAAATTTGTAGAAGATAGTTAAAGTTTTTATCTGAAAATTTGAGATTTCAACACAATATTTACATTGTCAAATTAATAGTTGTATTTTCAACTCAAAAGATTTCAGTTTTAATTTTCTACAAAAAACAGTGCATTTTCATCTTTTAACGTATTAACATAACTTACAAGTATTGACTAAAAATAAGAGTATGAAAAGTATAAAAAAGTATCAAAATTAAAACTGTTCTTCATTTTCAAGCGAAGAAGCTGACGAATTCCAAAAAAACAGGTAATGATTCACATTTCGTACAAAAAAGTTAATAATCTTAAATAAAAAAGACTAATCTTTAACCACATAGCTGCATTTTTAACAAAGGAAGATTGCATGTCAAGTAAGAAGATTGCTGTTCAACCGAAGTATTATTGAATTAAATATTTAAATTAAATCATTAAATTTTTAACAAATTTTCAGGGAAAAAGGTGAAGTAATTTTTAATGTTAATTTAAAATAAGGAATACTTCAATTCTGATGTATTTTATTATGATCTTCAATATTCGAAAATGTGCATATTCAACAAAAAATTGAAATTATATTTTCAGTGTACAAAATTAATTTCTAAAAAAAAAAAAAACAAGTTAAAAAAAATGATTTTTTAACAAAATAATTCAAGATATCTTCTTATGGAAGTACAAAGTACCTATCAGACCTGGATACCAATGCGAGATATCAATCTTCATCTAAATTTCATGATTATAGCTCTTTTACTTTTCGAGATATGGTGCACATTTTATCAAATATATGAAAAAGTATATTCGACAATTCAGGTCATTACAAACCCCCGTCTATAAGGAAGCAATAATGGATTTATTAATCATCAATGTTTTATTAAATTTGTTCATGACATAAGCAATTAATTTTGACTGACGAGTCTTCGTCACTAAACATCACCACTTATGGAATTTGAAGACGATCATAAAAAAAAACGATTACTTTTTGCCTGTAAGTGACGAAACTGTGAATTTGTTCATAAAATTTGTATATAAAATAAGCAAAGGATGACATGCAAAAAATTTGCATGATGAAATGATCCTCTCGATAAAGTCAAGCAATGCCAACTTACGAATATACTTTGCAAGCAAAATTTGCAATGTTGACATTTTGTTGATATAATTTGTTTATAACAATTACATTCGATGTCCTGTACTTTATTTATATTCTTCGGATACTTCGACATTCTTTTTTGTCGCGATTTTGAAGCGCGTTCTCCGGCGGCGTCGCGCGACGGCTTACACGTATATAAATTACTTCATTGAATAGTCCATCAATTGATTAATCATCATTGACTTTGCTTTTGTCTTCGGATAGAGACCAAACTAAATCGTCCGTCTCCAATGAATACACACCTGAATGCGGAAATTTTCAATGAATTAGTTAATTAATTAATTTACAATTGCTTCATTAAGTCATTGTTCAGTCAATCAATCGATTAAACACTTATTATTACTCAATTGTATAATAATGAATTGATTAATCATCAACGGAGTAATTAATGAATTACTCCGTTGTGCAATTATCTGATCTCCCCGAATCTGCTCTTGTCTTTCGACAATGACCAAAGTAAATCACCCGCCGAAAATGAATACAGTTACAATCTCGAAAATTGCGCAAAACATGGATCGATGACAGTTTTATTAGCTGATAAAAGGGAATGACTACATTTTTTGTTTGAAGGAAGAAAAATTTCAGACGAAAGAAGACGAATTTTCGACAAAACAGTTACATTTCGCGCAAAAAAAATGAAATTCCAATTGAAATAATTACTTATCAAACAAACAGTATAATTTTCAACTAGAAAATGTAAGTTTACAAACAAAAAGGTGAATTCTCAACCAAGAAGATTGAGTTTCTACCATAAAAAGAACGAATTTCCAATAAAATATGTACTGTCACACGGGTTAGCTTTGAGATGTGGAGTAAATTCGGAAACTCTTAAATGCATGCATTTGTTTTCTATTTATTCATTCATATCTATTGTTTCAATTATTTATTAATTATTCAAAGGGATTGCAGTCAGAACCTAGAACCCGTTAAACCTTTAACTGGTTCTAGATTCACTTTGAAGAGAATTTTATGAGCTTTTAAACTTATGTATACTAGTAAAGTTTCACGTCGACAAGCTGGAAATTGTTGTGAGATTACTATAGTTGATTGTTAAAGATCTAAAGGAGAGACCATTATAGGGCTTTCGTATTCAGTTTTCTCAAACGTATTGTTGTGCGCATCTCACAATAAGGGTAAGTACATGTTATTTATCGTATGCCCATTTTTTTGTATATTTCGAAAATGAAGGGTGCTGTTGGTGAAATTTATGGTAACTTTTATAAAAATTGAATGTTTTTCTTTAAGTAAGATTAATGTAACGAGTTGCATTTTCTGCAGTGTAACGTAACTGCTACGAGCTACCTTTAAAAAAAAGTTACTCACGCAATCCAGATTGGCCTGCCAAGTGACCAGACGATTGGTGATGATCCGGGGGTGGAGAAGGTATATGGAAGTCATCCCATGGAATGTGCACCGGGCTCATTACTGTAAAAACAAATAGAAATTAATGAATTCGTAATTCCGAATCCTTACGTTGCAGATTTTGCAACGCACAACATCTAAACGTGAATATCAAACTAACATATGTCTAGCAGTTTAGGTATCGTAGGATGCTCAACGGCTCGATATGTTGATATTTTCCTAACTTAATTCAGGCTAATTTGTTTCAGTTTTATTTTGATTGTGTGTATTGCCTCCTTGGAATCAAACTCATCGATGGACAGCGAAGGACATTGAGAATCGTAGAACTTTGGGACATTATACCTGACAACTACTTCAAGATGAGCTGAGGCAGGATTCAAATAGTCGCTCTAGCGCGATCTGATACTGCCGCCAATCTAACAACTATAAACCCGCCAGATCAATAATTACAGAGATGCCGATAACCTGATTTGCTCCAGACAAGCTCCGAGCTTCTAGAGACTTCTGTGCCTGGCGTAGAACTCTGCAAAGATCCTGGATACGAGAAGATTCTGTTGTCGATACGACAATGGAAACGGTTCCGGTAGGTCTGACTGTTCATGTTTTGATAGTCGCGAATTAGGAAGAAGGCTACTTGCAGGCAACTGCTTTACGGACAACTTCTAAACAGCCCTAAAGATAAAAAGGCACCTTTTAGTGATTCGGGAGTACATAAAATCCCCTGCTCTTGTTGCAAAGTCTATATTGGAGAAACCGGGACGGTGGTAAGTCAACGTGTAAAGGAACATGAGAGTAAAGTCAGGCTGAAACATGTCACGCAGTCAGCACTAGCTGAACATCATATCGGAACATGGCATCACATTTTATTCGACAAAACAACCGTCATCGCAAAAATGTACAATATTTTTCCAAGAAAATCGAAATCTTAAAACACCCTGATATCATCAATAGGGACAATGGATATAATACTAATCCGATTTGGCTTTCAAGCACATAAGTAGATACTTCAACGAAATAACCCCTGGAATTTCCTCAAACACCGCGACAAAATAATTATTTAAGCAAATATAATCTTTATAACATTTCTTTACATTTTTCATTGTTTAATGCACTATAAAATAAACTCACACTGAATAAAGATAACACTATTGTCAGCTTCAACAAGCCACTGATAGTGAATAATTCATCAATTAAACATTGTTCTTATCCCCTGTACTCTCGCTACATAACCAAAAAGCTTGTGCATATAGATTTCAATATTCGGACATATAGCTAGCAGAAATTAATAGTCCCAGAAAAGATCCAAAGGTATGGTTGGATGCGTCTTGGCCATATCTCTAGGAGATTTTCCAATCGTGCAAACAAAATATTACTTGAAAAATTATATTGTTTACAATATTTATTATTCGTTTAATCAATTATTGAAAAGCAATTTATTACAAATGACAGCCAGAGGACATTCTTCGAGTATAACAGAATATTAAATCAACTTTATTGTTTATCATGTTTAATCCTTTTCTTTTCTAATTAGATTTCCGTGATTGGTGCATATAATCATTAATGTTGGATGTGACAGTGTTTCTGGGAAACGAAACTTTAATGAAGTCTTCGAGCTTGTGACAAAAAAAGTAAGAACGTAAATAATTAATTTTCTTATACTCTTCTGGATCTCATTACTTTTTTGCATTGTAGTGATTTCGAATTATTATTGTATATATTCATGCAAATTTTAGTTTCAAATAATGCCAAGCACACTGGAGAATATTCATCATTTCGAAGTTAATTTTCCAATTATTCAAAATGGGTTTTCTTCTTTACTTATTTTTTTTTTCACATTTCGAAAAATTTATTTGTATTCTATGATATTCGAAGAATGTCACCTGGTGGTCATTTGCGATAAATTCTTGTTCAATAATTGACTAAACAAATAATAAATATCGTAAACAATATAATTGTTTAAATAATAATCTTTCGAATTATTGAAAAACCCCTAGAGATATGGCCGGGACGCATCCAACGATATGCCTAGATTTTTTCTGAGATTCTCAGTTCCTTCTAGCTATACGTCCGGAAATTGAAATCCATGCACAGAAAAAACTAAGAGTAATCTTTACCCTAATTCTTGAGCAAAGATTACCTGCAACAAAAATTACCCCATGTGGGTAAACTTTCCCTGACGTCTCGGCATTTTTCCGCTTTTACCCACGCTTGTATGGAACTTCTAACAGCTCTAACGTTTCGGCAAGTCAGCCTTTATGAAGCCGCACTTATCCGATTTGCTTGTTACACCAACCATCAGCTAACTTCACTTCAGCGATTAAAGCTAGTGACTTCCAATTTTCAAGATCGTGGTGACAACTTTTATGAGAAGAAAAGACAGTTTCTGCCCATCGAAGGTAATATTTCTGTTTCACCCAAACGAACAGGTACAAATACGAAGTTGCCTGCAACACTATTTATCCTAAGTTTTTTCTATGTATGCAAAGGCTTTTTTGTTATGATGTTAGAGTAGAGGGTATAAAAACAATGTATAATTGATGAATTATTCACTATGAGTGGTTTGTTAAAGTTGACAATAGTGTTATCTTCATTGAGTTTGTGTTTTTTCAGTGTTAGTTTAGGTTACTGTACATTAAACAATAAAAAATGTGAAGAAGTTTTTATAAACATTGTATTTGCTTACATAAAGAATTATTTCTTCGCAGTGAATAAAAAAACTCCGTGGGGTATTTTATTGAAGTATCTACTCTGGACTAGGAATTGCAGTGTGCATAATACAGCGAGAGCTTTGACAGATGCAAACCGTCAAACAAAACCAACAGTTGATCATAAGACCAAAAGACGAATGCATCAACTCAGTACAAGGATAGGCTGGACAAGACAGTACGCGTCCCGCATTCAGTGTGTGATTGACTATATAAGAGCTGGATAGACTTTCAATGCCAAGGTTCTACAGTTCGCACGTGAACTGCGGATCCGTCATCACACACTAAACAAGTCAAAGTTACTGATCATCAGCCAGCATATTGTTGACAGAATAAGAGTACTATCTAACGCTAGGAGAAGTCTAGATCAGAGAAAAAGTTGGGCCAGAGAAAATCAACAGTTTTTGTCTGACCCATCTCGAAGGACGAGCTCAGATCCCTCGATATCGGGTCACGAAAGGTTTGGCACATGAACAAAAGCATGCACCTTGAGTCTTCTGGTCCGCGGCTGCACATCTCAAGCCGTTAAGGTGGTCACGGAATACTAAATGTTCAATGTCTTCACAACAAGGTTATTGTGGGTACAGCACATGTAGTCGCAAACGGACAAGACCCGCTTCTTGAAATGGTCAGAAAACACGAAGGAATGAGTAAAGGGCTATTTCTGTACAAAGCAGCGGAGGAGGCTGCTGAAACACTCGGTCTTGACTTCAATATCTGGGGTGAGCAAAATGCATCAAATCTCATCCATCTTGAATACTCACTCCTGAAGGTCCGGATGAAGAAAGCACAGGAGAAAAACTTCCGCGAACAGCTCCTTGACAAGAGGATACACGGCATCTTCCACAGAAATGTGGAGGACCAGTCAGTGTCGTATGAGCTAACGCTTGTTTTCCTGTAATCACCCGGATTGAAGTCGGACAAGGAGGGTTTCATTTTGACATGCCAAGGCGGCGTCGTTTCCACTCTAGCATACCGTCGCCACATTTTGAGCTAAGACATTCTCGATGATAGCTGCAGAGCGTATCATGCACACCCCGAGCATCTAGGACATATACTATCTAGTTGTCCAACTCATGCGGAAACGACCTACATCCGAAGGTACAATGCGGCATTAAGAGTGCTTTATCACCATCTCTGTCACTCTTACGGCATTAGCCCCAATAACGCTTTGCCAAACGATCCTAGGGGAATAGAGTCTCATGCTCTCAGGGTGCACGAGACTTTTGCGTAATCATCCTATTGAATTCGTCGCTGGGAAAGGGTGCGATTTTTCAGATAAGCAGCCGCTCCTGGCGGAATCCTGCGGTTGTCCTTACGACACACGTTAACCTATATATATATATATATGAGTGTGAGTGTGTGGGTGTGTCTGTGTATATAAGAAAAAGCTGAACAACCACCGCGGGGCCCTACCGGAGCAACTTCCATGAAAAAATGTCAATAGCCCCCAGTAGAACCGCGGTAAATCACACCTATGGCCACGTCTCACAAGGGTGAGATGAGTGGTCACAGGGAACGATAAAATCACAACGACAGTCCAGCGAGACCCTCGTGTGTCTTGAGGACACGAAGCGACCCAAGGATGACAGCTTTCTGCATCCATCTCGCAAGTGCCTTGGCATATTTTTAGCACGCGGGTATGGCTTTAAGGTTACGAACCAGTGATGGTTCCGCACCACCGGGAGCACCTATCACAAGGACAATTACTCGCACCGAATACTTTGGTTACAGTCGTTGCAGCTCTCTTTTAAGGTCTTTATAACTCTCCTCTTTTTCTTTTTCCTTTGCAGTGATGTTGTATTCGAAAGGAGCCGAGAATTCAATCACGAATAAAGTTCGTTTCTCGAAGTCTTGGAGAACAATGTCAGGTCTCGAGTGAGCAACGGAGACTGCTGCCCGAAAATCGTAGTTCCAGAAAATTTATCACTTCTCGTTTCGGACAATTGACTCTATATCCTTTGGAGCGTTCGGCAGGGCAAGGTCGCGACCAACACCGTAAGAGCGACATAGGTGGTAATAAAGTACTCTTAGGGCAGCATTATGTCTATAGATATACGTTGTTTCTGCGTGGGTCGGACGCCCTGATAGTATGTGTTCTAGGTACTCGGCGTGTGCATGACACGCTATGCACCTATCACTGGGAACTTCTTGAAATAAAATGCGGTCACGGTATGCTAAGATGGAAATGACACCGTCCTGGCATGCGAAAATAAAGCCCTCTGTACCTAAATTGAGCCCTGATGATTTGAGGAAAGCAAAAGTTTGCTCCTTCGACAAGTACTGTTTTTCTATATTTCTGTGAAAGTTTCCATGCATATGCTTGTCGAGTAGCTCTTGGTGAAATTTTCCAAACTCTGCTTTCTTTAATTCGATTTTTGAAAGTGTAGCATCTAGATGGAGTAATGCACTTTCCTCACTTCTGACGTTAAAATTCAGGCCAAGGGTCTCGGCCGCATGCTCCGCGGCTATGTGAAGGAACGCTCCTTCGCCAATCATCTCGTGGTTCCCGACGATCTTCAGGAGAGGATCTCTACCATTCGCAACGATGTAAGCTGTACTTAGAACAATTTGGTTATGAAGACACTGGACATTCGGAAATCCGCGGCCGACTTGACGGCGTGAAATGTATAATCGCGGAACAGACGAATTGATATGCAAGCTTTTATGCATATGCATGATCATACGCGTGGTGACATCAAGGGACGTATGCTCGTTCTTCGTCCATTGAAACACCCCAAACGAGTAGAGTAGAACCGGGACGGCAAGCATGTTAGCCACGGATACCTTGTTCAACGCCAACAGATTGTTTGTTTGTATCTGCTTCGCTGGGACTCCTTCACTGATGTTACTTCCTGAATGAGGCTTTAAGGAACGCCCATAAACATATGTATAGGTCTCTCCAGTATTAAGATGTCTAATAAGAATTATATCCACAAGCTCACAGTCCTTCGGAACGCCAGTAATCTTTCCTTTCTTCAGATGAATTTTGGCATACTTGTCCAAACCAAAGTCCATCCCCATCTCTCCTGTGTAGTTGTGGACGATATTTATAGCAGTTTGAAGTTTGATTTTACCAGAGGCATAAATCTTCAGGTCATCTCTATAAAATACATGAGTGACCTTATGCTCGCGCTGGTTAGTTTTCGCCACGGAGGTACCCAGGATAATTTTGTAGTGCGAGAGATAGAGGCAGAAGTGTGATGCAAAAAAGCAAAGGGCTCATGGTATCAACTTGAAAAAAGCCCCTCTGGAAGGTGACGTTGTTCGTTGTCAGACGATAATTTTCAGATGAGATAGTAAATCTAGTTTTCCAAAGAGGCATCAATCTCTCTATGCATCTCACTACGTGTGGATGTACCTTCAAGATTTCCAACAGACATATGATTAGTCTATGAGAGGTTGAATCAAAAGCTTTCCGGTAGTCAATCCAGGCCATAGACAGGACGCGCTGATGGGCTGCAGCCTATTTACGAACACACCTGTCAATTAGCAGGTTGTCTCGACAGCCTGCTACACCTTTTTTCGAGCCACGTTGTTCGTACATCTCTCGTCATACAGGCTCAATTCGTCGAACAATCCTGTTGTTTAGGACAGCTGTAAAGATCTTATACAGTGAGTTCAAACACGTTATGGGCTTGTAATCCTCTGGTTTGGACAAGTTGCCTTTTTCGGAAGGAGTATAGTGCGTCCTAACACCAGCCACTGCGGAATGGGCGTCTCCGACTTTAAATATGAGGTGAATATGCGGGCCAAATGTTGGTGTATAAAAGTGAACTTCTTCCACCAAAAGTTCTTGATACAATCTGGTCCCGCAGCGGAAAAGTTCTTCGTGCTTCTAAGTGCTTTTTCACCTCTTCGGCAGTGACTGATGAACACTGCTTATGAGATCGTATAAGGTTGTCGCAAAACTCCTTGAAGCGGATGATATTGTCAGTGTCTTCTTTCAACTCTAGTATTTTCGGGATCTTCTACACCTCCCTCCAAAAAGTGTCTACCTCCTTGGGCTTGAGTGGATTTTTTTCAAAAACAGGGAGATCGCTGAAGAGGCGCGACGGGTCAGCGAGAAAATGTTGATTATCCCTGATCCATCTCTCCCTCTTCTGTATTCTCCTCCTTTAAAGTATATATATATATATATATATATATATATATATATATAAAGTCAGTGCCGCATCTATTTAATTAATTCAAGGCCGGATTCAACCAATACCAATGTACATGAAATATTTAACATATCCAAAAACTCCCACCTGAAAAGAGATACCGATTAATTGCAGTTTCAACGCTAGTTTCAAACAAGGTTCAGTGTTTTTATGGTATGTACCCTTCAGGCTATACAGCTGTCTGTATCAACAGACTTGCCGGCGGCGACAAAAAGACCGTAGTCTTCTGGGGACCTGAAGAACAGGTTCAAGACAGTTCTTAGCTACATTGCCTATACTGTACTCTTAGGCTGGTATTTCTTTTCACGGGGGCTGGAACAAAGGTTAGGTTGGGATTCGTATTTTCTAATTCCAGTCGACTTTATTCATATTATTTGCATAGGCTGGATTGCATTTTTACAAAAATTATTTAAAGTTCATCGAAGCTTATACTGTATAGAACCCTGCGGTGCATATAGAATCTTACATTACATGGTGAATAATTATTCACAATTGTAATTCACAATTATAATTGTCTCTTTTTTCGAAAATCACTTTTCACATAAATGTGTCGTTTCACTGTATACGATGGAAATTTTATTTGAAAATCTGCGTTTCGGATGAAGAGTGATTCTTACGATTTAATCATTGACATAAACTCCACAAAACAACTGCAAAATAGCACGTAACCAGAAAAAAGTTTTCAATCATTCCGAGAATAAATCCAACAACCCATGTAATGTTACATTTTGTATTTAAAAAAAAAGAAATATTCAGGATGATTTTCAGAAAAACAGCGATGCGTTCAGCATGCTGTCTAAAAAACACTAAAAAACTAGAGGTTTTGGAAAAACACTGCGAAATTTGTTTCGGAATTTATTTTACTTTTTAAGTTACCTTCGTGAGGATGTGGCGGTGGTGCTGGAATTGTTGGTTGTACATTTTCTGGTTCTGTAAAAAGAAATATAGGAATTATTTATTAAACATTTTTTTCAGTGAACTCCAATGTTAATGATTTGGACTCAAACAAATATTTTTTTTCGTATACGCAGGAAAAATTCCTAAAAAGAATTTGGAAAAAAAAAGTATCCAGAAAAAAAATTGTCCACGGTGCGTGTCAAAAGTTTCAGTTTAAAAAATTGGTAATAACATGGGACAGCATTTTTAGATATAAAGCCAAAGAGTATTTCAATGCAATATGAATCAAATTTTCTATAATAAGTGTTTAGGTTAAAAGCTATTCAAAATTTAATTTTTGCTTTACACTGTTGACTGTATATCATCAGAAATTGAATTCGAAGAAGCATTCTCAAAAGAATTAAAAAATTTAAAGTATTCTACATTTTTTGTCGTCATGAAAATGATAACTTTAATTTATCATGTGTAATTTTTTGATCGGTGTTGCGGCCTACTTGAAAAAAATATATCGGAGTATTACTCATTTATAGAAAAACTGATCTTTGTCATGAAAATGTACCAAATGTTTAAATGATTATTATTATTTTATCACTCAGAGGAAAGATTTTGTGAATATTTGAAAGTATAAATGCACCTAAAGGTCAATTATTTCAAATTTTCCCTTATATAATATAATTTTTCTTATTTCAAGCAAATGAATCAGAAGCATTAGGGAATATTTTTCAATATGTCTCTGATAAAACCTGCTGAAAAATTAGCCTTCATTTGAGAATTAATTATCAAATTCACAGTTGATAACCAGAATATTTATTGTAGAAAAATGTGGATTTTCCTGAATCTTGTAATCTTGTAAATAATTCATCGCATAACATCACTATGATGGAAAAATTTCGTATTTAAATAATAATTAACAATAATATAAACAAATTTCATTAAAAAATGTGCACTTCGGGTGTGTTTTGAAGAAAAACACCAGTTTTTCGGTTTGTACTTATAATTAGCTAACTCGAGGCAGTTTTCATACAGGAGACAACTGAAAAATAATATTTATAACTGTTATAAACAAATTTTATAACAAATAAAAAAAGGCCGGGAAAAAATATTTTTTCATTATCAATTGAGTAAAAAATTCCTCACTCGCCTCAATTTGCCAGGGCAACGATACTGAAAGTTAATTCAATAATGAAAATTAAACAAAAAAATTCTGAAGAAAGTTCTTCTTTCATTGTCAAAATATGAATCCAGGCTTCCATTTTACGTCCTAAACAAGTCTCGAGCTTCAGGATCTAGGAGTATTACTTTCTTTTTCCAATTGTGCCTCTGATTTAAATTTTTGGGTCAGTTGAAATCAGCAATTTCTGTCTAAGATCTTTATCAGTAGCCTCTCTGCTGCATTTCCGACTGTGAAACTCTCGTAGATGTCTGAAAATGTTGTGATTCGCCCCTTGAGCTTCTTCCGTCAGTTGACCAATGGGGAGAAAAGCTTGCAAAATTATGCTGAATCTACGGATCAACTCTCTGTCGACATTTGTGATTCCGAAAGTCAAATCAGGATCTCTGAAAAATCTTCTAGCAGTATTTCCTGTATTAGTAGTTCCCGAGCCATGTTTTACAACATCTATAATGAGCCCAATCTTATCATGGAATTCTTTTTGGACTATCTGTTTTGCAGTTTTCATTTTCGCTTCCTCTTCGTCAGTTTTTGCTTGCCACTTGCAGCATCCTAAATGATAGCTTATGTGCAGTATCAATTCCATCAAGCGAATCCACGCGTGCAATTCAGAGAGTCTGTATCTGGAATTTTGTACCTTCTCTGTTTTATCTACAAATTTATGTAAGTCGTTCATCTGCGATGGTTTTGCATCAAAAATGTAAGATGTGGCAGCAGACGGAGTTCCAGAAAGAGCCTGACACACCTTTTCATCTACCATATTCAACGCGAAGTCATGAAAGACAGTTATGGTACAACGACTATTCGGTACTTTTATTTTTGTTGGTTTGAGTTCTCTGATTTTGTCTTCCATCAACTCTACTTCTGTCGTGGTTCGTTCCTTAGTTTCTGGCGCATGTTCAAATATGATCAGCCTACATAATCATGTAAATCCAGGATTCTTGTTTTTCCAAATTTTCAAGGGCTTTGCACATTCCGAACAATTCTTATCATGCTTACGGGAACAAGTTTGAAATATTCGTAATGGCACCGTTGACATCATAAAGATTCCTGCATCTGATTTTTCTGCTCCACAGAACTTTTGATTATATTCGCTCTGGCCAGATGAGCCATCACAACCATAATTATATTGACACTTCATCGATTAGCGATAAACAGATCACTTAGAATCTTATTCGGCACTCTAATAGAATTCTACTAATGTACCCAAAATATTGGGTGCAAGTAATTGTCCTTGTCATGGGTTCTCTCGGAGTTGCGAAACTATCCCTGTTTCGTAACCTTGAAGCTATACCTGCGTGCCAAAAATATTCCAAGGCGCTTGCGAGATCTGTAATGTATTGGCGATTGAATGACTGTGAGTGTCTGATAGAGAGATGGGGGGACAAGTCTACCGAAAACAGCAGTGTTAAACCGAGCGTATTCGAGAGCACACGTTTGGGCATTGTTGTACCGCTGTTCTACTATTTTGCTTCAATAAATACTTATATATCATTAGTGTAATGGAACTCTTGGTGTATTTACTCATTACATAACAAGATCGATGCAGAAAGCTATCATCCTTGGGTCGCTTCGTGTCCTCAAGACCCATCTCACGGTTGTGAGACGTGGCCATGGGTGTGATTCAAAACCACGTAATTCAAATTCAAATACCGAAATATTACAGTTTCAAGACTAGTTTCAAACAAGATTCAGACTTCGTATGGTATGTCGCCTTCAGCCAATTCAGGTGTCTGTATCAACAGACTTTCCGGCGGCAACAAAAGGAACGTAATCTTCTGGTGACCAGAGGAATAGGTTTAAGACAGGTCTCAGGTACCTGCCTATATTGTAGTCTTTAGTTGGTATTTCTTTTCACGAGGGCTGGAATAGAAGTTAGGTTACAATTCGTATTTTTCGATTCCAGTCGACATTATTTATATTATTTGCATAGTCTGGATTGAATTTTTACAAACATTAATTCAAGTTTATTTAAGCTTATACTGCTTATAATCTTCCATTCCATATAGAACCTTACATGACATGGTGAATAATTGTTTCTTTTTCAGAAAATCACTTTTGACATAAATGTGTTGTTTCACTGTATGAGATAGAAATTCTATTTGAAACGCTTTGTTCTGAATGAAGACTGATTTTCACGATTTAATCATTGATTTAAATTTCACAAAACAACTTCAAAATAGCACGTGACCAAAAACAGAATTTTCACTTTTTCCGAGAATAAATCCAACAACCGATGTGATATTATACTTTATATTAGAAAAAACATTTACGATGATTTTCATAAGAACAGCAATGCGTTCAGCATACCCAGTATTGGCGATAGCAGAGATACGTAATTGTTTTCGGATCAGGTAGTGATAGTGAAATAACGTGACAAAAGTGATAATCAACAGTCGGACGGACAATCGACCGCGTCTATATGAGAGTTTTGCACGTAGCCTACGAAACCCTAAAAAACTAGGGGTTTTGGAAAAACACTGCAACATTGGTCTTGGAATTTATTTTACTCTTTACATTACCTTTTCGAGCACTTGACGATGATTTTATGGTGATCGAATGATTGTGTTTTTTTCCTGTAAAAAGAAATAAAGGAATGATTTATTAAAGAATTTTTTCAATGAACTTCAATGCTAATGGTTTAATTAAATCAAATAATTTCCTTAGTATACGCAGGAAAAATTCCTAAAAAGAATTTGAAACACCAAGTATTTAAACAAAATTTTAGCACGGTGTGTGTCATGTGTTTCAGTATTAAAAATTGGTAATAAAATGGGATAAAATTTTTAGAGATAAATCCAAAGAGTATTTCAATGCAACATGAATTAAATTTTCCATAATAAGTATTTAGGGTTGAAGCTATTCAATATTTAATTTTGCATTCACAAAAAAATGAATAAATTTAAAGTGTTCTATATTTTTTGTCGCCAGGCAAATAAAAGCTGTAATTTATCATGTTTAATTTTTTGATCGGTGTTGCGTCTCAAGAGGAATCGTTTGCTAACTAAATTGCGATAACGAGAAAAAATGAACTGGTTTTGGGTATTTACGTGGGAACAGTACGATTCGACTTATTACTAACCATGGAGCTATGGTGCCTAATTGTGCTAGACAAGGTCAGCACAGTACGAGTACTGTTTATGCAAGCATTGGCTGATAAATCTAGCATTGTTTTGAAATATGAAGAATGCGTTGATATGTTGGAGTAGGTAATAATGTTGCTTGTCTTTTAAGACAAACAACGGCACTAATAGCCACCAAGGAACACAAAGATACAGATTATGCGATGAGAATTATGAAAGAATGCGTATTTTCTGCAAACAAAGTTATGCACATTGAACCGAATTCACCGTATGTCCGGCAAGTCTACGCAATTATACAAAGGCTAATAGAGTCAAGTTTGAAGTATCATTGAAAGAAGCAGTCTTCAACACCAGAAAAAAAAATTACATTGAGAAACGGTTCTGGCTAGAGGCTGCTCAGTTCTAAATAGCACAGATTCTCTTATGTGACTCGTGCATCAACATGAAGTTGACAATGTTGCGGCGTTTCTATATTGTTCCGCAGATAGAGCCGCAGAGGAGCTTAGCCCTTTATGATAAATTCTACGGAAATATACGTAGAGAAGAGTTTTCGATGGGTTTGTCCAACATGCTTCTTAAGTCTACTAGATAAAAATCGGAGGCTGAGGGAAACTGTTCCTCATAACATTCTACAAAGATTGGCAGCTCCAAAAAAGTATCCGGAGGTCAAACCTTCATCTCTAACCGTCCCATCTGCCACGTAAGGCCATTCGCAGCTAGAGACCTGACTACAAGGAACAGTGTTGCACGATGTTGTGTCGCGTAAATTTCCCGCTCTTGCTCTCCTTCTAGGATAGAAGGAGCAGAAGCGGATGACGTACACGTTCCAGTTGCGTCGGGATTGGTTGCTTTAAGGAACTATGATCGTAGCTTCCGGAACATAAACTTCTTACGTAATAATACATGGCTTCGACGGCGAACACCCCAAAACGTTAGATCAATATGAAGTGGATAGTGAGGCATCCAATATTTGGCTGTAAAAGGGCGTCCTGTATCCAGAAACGGAAGGATTCGTCATTGCGAATCAGGACAGGGAAGTCAGCACCAGAAATTATCGTAAAAACGTGTTACATCAAGACCTGGTTTACCAGTGCCGATTATGTGGAGATACCAACGAATCCATCGAGCACATTATTGATGGTTGTCGCGTGATGGCTCAAAGAGAATATACGCACAGACATAGCGATGCGATGTGACGGGCATTATACATCAACAGCTTGCCCTAAACCTTGGACTCTCTACAAAATGGATGCCTTTCTATAGATACATTCCAATGACCATTTTAGAAAACGAAGACTACATCTTATATTGGGATGTTACTATCCAGACGGATCATTACATCCAACCCAATCGAACCGACATCCTGATGCGAGAGAAAAAAGGTGGAAGAGTCTACATCATTGAGAATGCTTGTCCACTTGACCGAAATTCGCAGGCAACATGTACCACCAAGATCCATAAGTATCGCGAGCTAAGGCAGGAAGTAAAGACATTATGGTGGAATGTGAAACATGCATCTATTCATCCTATTGTGATTTCAGCTACAGGCAATGTACATGCAAGGTGCACTGAACATCTTGAACATTTGGAAGTCAGTAGGCTACTGGAAACAGCTCAGAAGTCTGTTTTATTGAACACCTGTCGCAACGTGAGAAATTTTCTAGACCATCAGGAAGCAAGAGCCTAAAAATCTGTGGAGTGGCAGATGGTAGCTCCAAGAAAGAATCCAGAGGCGACTATTGTCACCTCGAACGCTCGCTGTCCCTGTGTATGCATAACAGCGGTAAAATACGAACTCCAAAATACACTATGCTCCTAATTTTGTACCTACAACATCATCGCAGAAGATCTCGCACATCGTATTGAATAAACTTATAACATCCTCATCTCAGCAGTCACTTGACTGAGTCCGTGCCTATGATGGAAAACCGGGTTCACTCAAGAACAAGATTGAAAAAAAACATGGCTCATTGTATCTAAGAAGCCACAAGGAAGAAAGAGAAGAAGACAGACGGATAACCGACTGTGTTTATTTAGGGGTTTCCAACGTAGCATACGAAACCCTAAAAATAGAGGTTTTTGGGAAAATTCTCTAATATTTATTTTAGATCATATTTCAGTTTTTAAATTACCTCGATCTCGACTTAATAGCATTGTTGATGGTGGATGTATTAATTCCGTAAAAAGTAATACAGGATTTTTCATTACCGAATTTTTCAATAAAACCGTGCAGTTATTGGTTCGATTCAAATGAAATTTTTCTTAATGTATGCAGGAAACATTCCTACAAAGAATTTAGGACACAAAATATTGTGAGAAAATTTCTAGTTCGGTACGCGTTCAGAGTTTTAGTTTTGGAAATTTGTAAAAAAGTGGGACAACATTTTTAGATACAAGGTCAAACAATATATTTCGATATAATATGGATTAAGATTTCTGCAATAAGTGTTCAGATTAAAAGCTATTCAAAATTCAATTTTTGCACAACAGTGTTCTTTAGGCAAATAAGATTGAAAAGTCGGAATTTTTTTGCTAAATTTGATTATGTGTGTCGCTTGTCGTTAGGTATTCGAATGTTGCACGAATTCTGATAATAATCAATATTTGTTCACACAATTTTATTTATATTGATCATGAAAACGTAAGAAAAAATTACCGAAAACAAATTACTTTCAGCTTCCAGAAGACCAGTACTTATCAGTCTGTGGGGGTTATTTGAAGAAGAAAAAAACGAAAAACTTGAACGTGATTTTTATATAATGAAACCTCACTTAAAAAAAACATTTCCTGACAAATGTGGAAGAATTTTTTATACAAATATTGATAGTTCACAGAATTTGTATGGCATTCGAATATTGAACAATAAGCGACATACTTAACCAAATTTTCGAAAAAAATCAGATTTTTTTTATCGCATGCCCATCAATGTGTACAATTAACCTTAAGCAATTTTTTGTAAATTTACCACATCAATTACAAAAAATATAAATTCCATACATTCACATACTTTAGAACAAAATTGCCTGAACAAAAAAAAATATTCAAAAAATTCGAATCTTTTAAAGGATGGGGTATTAATATCTGAATCACGTAGATATTCAATAAGAAGCAATAAAGTTAACCAAAATTCGAAAAACTGGAGTTTTCTACTAATTTACAAGAAAAAGTTGAAGATGTCTCTTTCTGAATTTAAGGAGTTACAGAAAGATGATAGTCAAATAGGCGACACTTGAAAGTCACCCCTGATATGCTCGTAACAAATTTTCATGAAGAGGATATAGGACTTGCAAATATTTGATGAACGACTATTCCCTGACCGAATCTTAGTTCTTTCTAGACAGTATTGCTTAGCAGAGGTTTGGAGTGATATTTTGTTCAAAGGGTTTCCGATTGAAGAAAGAAAGAAACTTTCAAAGAATTTCCCTCCTCCTCCAAACTTGATAGGAATGGATCCTCCCAAACCAAACTTGGAAGTGAAGGCGGTGGTAGATAGTGTTATTCAAAAAAAGAATGGAGAGGATAGTCGACAAGCAGGAGAATATTTCTGCTGAAGGACTGTGCACTGAGTATTTTCCTGGCTCTTGCCTTGAACCGAGCATGGGAAGCCTTCTGGAATTCAGTAATAGTCGGAAGATGTCTGGTTGTAGTTACACCGATGGTCCGAATTCGCGCACCGAGACGTGCGCAAGAGATTTTGACAGTTGAGGCTTAGACGTCTTGTTGACAATATTCACGTATTAATATTGGACGGAACAAAAAGTATTGCCAATCGTACTCCACACAATTTAAGTTTAGCAAAATACCTGTCGCAACTATACGATATTGGCATTACAGCTGAATTGACCATGCGACACGCCGAAAGCCCAGTAGAACCGCGATAAATCACACTTATGGCCACGTCTCTCAATCGTGAGATGGGTGGTCACAGGGCACAATTAAATCACAATGACAGGCTGGCGACACCCTCGTATTTCTTGAGCACACGAAGCGCCCCAAAGATGACAGCTTTCTGCATCCATCTTGTAAGTGCCTTGGCATATTTTTCGCATGCGGGTATTGCTTCAAGGTTACTACCCCTAATAGTCCCAGCCTCATCCTTGCACGTGGGGCTTTACAATGATCGACGAACCCTTTTCCTAACTGCTCGTGGGAACAACAATGAAACCACCAAAACATCAAAATGTTGTAGATGCGGTTCAAAACGATCGAACGCGTAGAGCACCCGACAATGGGTCGGCAAAAAATGCCGATCATCCCTGAGTTCGGGGTGTTGAAAATAATTCAGAAGGAAATACGACGACAAACCGAGCGAACTGCCCACATTGAGTAGAGGAATCAACTTAAGAATGACGTTCCAGATTGCTACGATGCCAGCATTATCCCTGTTCGCAGAGGCTTCATGGCGCGTCCGCACACTCTGGGGTGCCAGAAACACCCAGAGCTTCAGCACGTTCGCATCAGTCTTTGCGAAATCAGCCGACAACCTCCGGAAAAGTGAATATGTACGCATCAATTTCTCAGTGAATGGTGCTGCGAGAGCTTTAGATGATTCAAATCAAAGGCTAAAACCGACGATGGATCAGAAGACCAAAAGACGCTTGCATAAACTGAAGAAGAAATTTGGATGGGCAAGACAGAATGCGTCCCGTGTTCAATGTATGATTGACTAAATAACATCTGGTAGAGCGTTCACGGGAAGGGTTCGAAAGTTCGCCCAAAAATTAGGATCTTGAATCACAAACTGAACAAGTCGAAGCTACTGACAATCAAGCAGCATATTGTTGACAGAATACTGCTGTTATCTGAAGCAAGGAGGAGAATAAAGAAGAGGGAGAGATAGATCAGGGAGAATCAACAGTTTGTCGCTGACCTATAGCGCCTCTCCAGCGATCTTCCTGTTTTTGTAAAGAATCCACCCAAGCCCAAGGAGTTTGAGACTTTTTGGAGAGAGGTGTACAAGATCTTGAAACACTAGAGCTGAAAGAAGATACTGCCGAATTGGTGAAAAAAGCAGTTAGGGGCACGAAGAACTTCTCCGCTGCTGGAAAAGATTGTATCGAGAACTCCTGGTGGGGGAAGTTTACACACCAATATTTGGCCCGCATATTCACCTCACATTTAAAGTCGGAGACGCCCATTCCGCAGTGGCTGGTGTTAGGACGCAGTATACTCCTGCCGAAAAAAGGCAACTTGTCCAACCCAGAGAATCACAGGCTAATAATTTGTTTGAATACACTGTATAAGATCTTTACAGCGGTCCTAAATAACAGGATGTTTCGACGAATTGAGCCTGTATGGCGAGAGATGTACGAACAACGTGGCTCGAAAAAGGTGTAGCAGGCTGTCGGGAGAACCTGATAATTAACAGGTTTGTCTGTAAAGATGCTGCCACCCATCAGGGCGTCCTGTCAATGGCCTGGATGGACTACGCGAAAGCTTTCGATTCAACCTCTCATAGACTTATCATATGTCTTTTGGAAAGCTTGAAGGTACATCCACACATAGTGAAATGCATAGAGAGATTGATGCCTCTTTGGAGAACTAGATTTACTATCTCATCTAGAAATAATCGTCTGGCAACAAACAATGTCACCTTCCAGATGGGCGTCTTTCAAGGTGATACCATGCGCCCTTTTCTTCTTTGCATCACACTTCTGCCTCTATCTCTCGCAATACGGAATTCTCCTGGATGTGGCGGCACTAATCAGCGTGGGCATAAGGTCACTCATGTATTTTATATGGATGACCTGAAAATCTATGCCTCAGGTAAAAACAGACTTCAAACTGCTATAAATATCGTCCCGAACTACACAGGAAAGATTGGGATGGACTTTGGTTTGGACAGGTGTCCCAACATTTATCTGAAGAAAGGAAAGATTACTGGCATTCCCAAGGACCCTGAGCTTGTGGATATAAGTCTTCTTAGACATCTTAATACTGGAGAGACCTATACATAACTGGGCGTGCCTCAAAGCCGCATTCAGGACGTAACATCAGTAAAGGAATCTCTCCGAAGCAGATACAAGCTTCTTCTTCGACAGATTCGATCTTCGAATCTGTCGGCGTTGAAGGTATCTGCGACTAACATGCTTGCCGCCCCGATTCTACTCTACTCGTTTGGGGTGGTTCAATGGACGGAGAACAAGCTTAAGGCCCTTGCTGTAAACACACGTAAAATCATGCATATGCTTAAAAGCTTGCATATCAATTCGTCAGTTCCGCGATTATACATTTCACGCCGTCAAGGCGAACGTGGACTTCTGAATACCCAGTATCTTCATAACCGAATTGTTCTAAGTACAGCTTACATCATTACGAATGGCAGAGATCCTCTCCTAAAGATGGTCAGGAACCATGAGATGTTTGGCGAACGAGCGTTCCTCTACAAGGCCGCAGAGCAAGCAGGCGAGACCCTTGACCTGAATTTTAACATCAGAAGCGAGGAAAGTGCACTACTCCATCTAGATGCTTCACGTCTAAATTCCGAAGTCAACAAAGCAGAGGTTGGACAATTTCACGAGCAGCTACTCGACAAGCGTATGCACGGAAACTTTCACAGATATGTAGAAAAACAGTTCTTGTCGAAGGAGCAAACTTTTGCTTTCCCCAAATCATCAGGACTCATTTCAGGTGCAGAGGGTTTTATTCTCGCTTGCCAGGACGGCGTCGTTTCCACCTTGGCATACCGTGACCGCATTTCATGTCGAGAAGTTCCCAGTGATAGGTGCAGAGCGTGTCATGCACACGCTGAGTACCTCGAACACATACTATCGGCGTGTCCCACCCACGCAGGAACGACGTATATTTAAAGACATAATGCGGCACTAAGGGTACTTCATTACCATCTTTGTCGTTCATACGGTGCTGGTCACGACCCTGTCCTGCCGAACGCTCCAAGGGATATAGAGTCAATTGTCCGAAACGAGAAGTGCCAAATTTTCTGGAACTACGATTTTCAGGCAGAAGTCTCCGTTGCGCACTCGAGGCCTGACATTGTTCTTCATGACTTCGTGAAACGAACTATATTCGTGATCGAATTCTCGGCTCCTACCGAATACAACATCGCTGCAAAGGAGAAAGAAAAAGAGGAGAGGTATCAAGACCTTGGAAGAGAGCTGCAACGACTGTACCCAAAATATTCGGTGCAAGTAATTTTCCTTGTAACAGGTGCTCTCGGAGGTGCGGAACTATCACTCGTTCGTTACCTTAAAGCCATACCCGCGTGCCAAGAATATGCCAAGGCACTTGCGAGATGGATACAGAAAGCTGTTATCCTTGGGTCGCTTCATGTCCTCAACACACGCGAGGGTTTGGCCGGCCTGTCGTTGTGCTTTCATCATGCTCTGTGACCACCCATTTCACGGTTGTATGACGTGGTCACAAGTGTGATTTACCGCTGATCTACTGGGGGCTGTTGACATTTTTTAGATGGCAGTTGCTCTCAGTGGGACCCTGGCATGGTTCTATAACCCTCTCTTCAAATTATACATATACGAAATGTATACACGGAACTATCGACGTATTAAAACATTGTTTCGGAAATTGCTATAATAATTGTAGTTTTGGTAATAGAGCCACTACACAGCACGTTATCACCCAAAATGCCATATCTATGTTGCAACGAGACACGGACAATGCGAATTTTGTAATGGAAACTAATCTTACCAATTGTGTAACGGAATCCAATAATGCGAATTTTGAAATGATACAAATTTTGTAGTAGAAACTAGGCCCGTGAGGATCAGGAGCAAATAGCATTTTTAGAGAACTGAAAACAGTCTAAATCGAGGGGTGCAACAGAGGCTGTAATAAAGGCGTTACATCCTCCATTATCCAGATTAACGAGGGTTATGGGAGGCAGTGCATAGGCATTGCACGACAGTTCCGTTCATCCGCTTGACATAAGTATATCACCATATCATACGTAATTAATAATTTGCTTCAATTCGTTACGGCAAATTGACATTGTTTTTACAAAATTGAACATTTTATTCGGACCCGTTACATAATATCACATTTAACATTTATAGAAAAAGCATTTATGATGAATTTCATAAGAACAGCAATGTGTTCAGCATACCCATGGTATTCGCGATAGCAGTCGATACGTAATTCTTTTTTGATCAGGTAACGATATTGAAATAACCTAAAAGGAGTGGTATGCAACTGACTTGATGGATATCCGAACGTGTTAATATGAAGGTTTTCAACGTAGCCTACGTTATCCTCAAAAACTAGAGGTTTTGGAAACACAGTGCAATATTTATTTTGGAATTTATATTAGTTTTCAAATTAACCCAATGATGTTGTGATTGCTAAAATGAGTCTTGAAAAATATACCTGCACTTTCTAGTTCTGCTCTCAGTGTCAAATGACGTAATGATCGACAACCTTTACCAATCCAAATAGGATATTTCACAATCACTATCTGATCAGGAAACATAGTCTCGCTTCAAATTACATTGCAAACAATTCAGTTATTCATTCAACATTACTTAATAATTTTTCATTCGCAGAACAGCACTGCATCATCTTTTTTACATCTATTACTCCTTGAAGGTTTTAAGTTCTACATTACCTCTGTCAAACGTCTTCTCCGAAGACTTTTTAGTATAATTTATTTCATCAAAACTTCATGATAGCACGTTCCGAGAATAAATCCAAGAACCGATGTAATAGCACATTTTATATTCAAAACAAAAAGAATTTATGATGATTTTTACAAGAAAACCAGAGCGTTTATCATACCCAGTATTCGCGATAGCAGACGATACGTAATTTATTTCTGATCGGGTAGTGATTGTGTGCTAACCTGATAGGAGTGGAAAACAACAGACGGACGTACATCCGACCGTGTTTAGATTAGGGTTTTCAACGTAGCCTATGGAACTATAAGAAGTTAGAGGTTTTAGAAAAACGCTGCACTAGTTTAACAAAAATTAATATTAGTTTCCAAATTACCTTTCCGTGGCTTCCGTCCCCATACATCTCTTGTTTCTGTGAAAAGAAATATAGAAATTATTGATTAGCGAATTTTCTCAATGATTTCAAAGATTATAGAATATTTTAATGTTTGTCCTCTCTCAATTGTAATGATTTACAATTATTTTGAGGTATTTGAAGGATTTTTCAATTGATTTTGTTGGTTTGAAAGGAATTTCAGAAATTTTCAAAAAGATCTGACATGCTAGGGCTCCTTGGGAGTACTTTAGCGTGGTTGAAAATTCAAAAATTGGACTAATGGAGGTTATTTCACAGATTTTCAAATTTTTTCAAATACATGGATTTTTCACTAAATCTTATAATATTTCAGTTCAATTATTTCAATAATATTAATTTTAATATTTCAGGCAGATAAAAATGCAATATATATACAAAAATATTGCTTATGCAAAGTTTAACTATTGCATTAATATCTAACGCTTCTTTGCTTCAAGTAAACGAAAATAAATGAAGAAATGTAAATAAATGTAAGGGTCATGTTTCGGGCGCTAAATGGAGACTATGAACGCAAGGAAGCTAGATATTTCATGTGTACCTGAAACAAAGAAAAAGGGATCCGAAAGTAGAAACATAGAAAATGGGGTGCTGGAAGGCGGCTTTCAAATATGGTCAGAAGTAGATAGTAAATCACATGGTAGTCACGGTGTCGGTTCCATTAAGAATGAAAGAGCAAAGCAGCATCTCAGAAATAAAGGATATGTTTCTCCCAGATTGCTGTGGGCTAGAATGAAAATAGGAATCAGAAGATTATTTATCATAGCGTGCTACGCCATAGTTGATGCAGATCCGAGAGAAGTAAAAGACGCCTTCTGGGACACCTTATATGATACAATAAGTATCTGCGATCATGGTGAAAGAACCATTCTACTGGGTGATATGAATGGATGGGTTGGCGTCCAACGTCAGAGAAAAGGAAGGATGCTAGGCAATTTCGGGAATCCAGGAAAAAAAAGGAAACGGAGACAGATTAGTTAGCTCATGCACAGAAAAGGGTTTATTCATTGCAAATACTTGGTTTAGGCATAACATGATCCACAATGTACACCTGGTGTAGAGGGAATAGCTTCAATATAATTCACTTTGTTGTTGCTGATGAAAGACTAAGAGAGCTAATGAAAGAAGCAAGGGTCGTGAGGGGATCTGAATGCAATACTGATAATTGCCTTCTAGTCTTCGGAATGAACTTAGGTCAGAGATGGAGAAGAAGAACTAAAAAAAACGCGAATTAAAATTAAGACCTTAAAGAAACCGGAAGTGCGAAAAGATTTTCAAAATAAGATAAACGAAGGCATAGATAGGCAACTTGGGAGGCGCTTATAAGGAAGAACGTCTGGTGATGCATGGTGGAAAGATGAAATTCCGGCAGCCCAAAAAGAAAAGAAAGAAGCGTACAATAGAACGTTGAGCATCGCAGACCTTAGCGATGGGGACAGAAATAGGCTCAACAATGATTACAGATACAGAAAGAGGAAAGTTAAACGACTAGTCCAGAAAAGTAAAGACAAAGTCAGAAAAGAAGAAGAGAAGGAAATACAAAACGTCTTCGAAAAGAACAAGAAACTCATATTCAAATCCGCAAAGAGGCAAGTATATACCTTACAGGTTGAGCCAATTGATAAATTTATGTATTGAGATGGAAGAAGTTCCAGATAACTGGAAAAAACAATTATCGTACCAATATACAAAGTGAAGAGAAAAAAAAGCAGCTGCAATAATTACAGAGGTATCAGCTTATTAGGTACCGTAAGTAAAATATATTCAAAAATACTTATTCGTAGGTTAATGAAATTGAGAGAAGAAAAGATGTGGGATGTCCGAAGTGGATTCATGCCAGGAAGATCATGTATCAATAAAATATTCAGCTTCAGAGAGATCACAAAAAAAAAAAAAAGTTTGAGAGTAGGGAAAAAATGTCTTCTGTACATTTGTTGACCCTGGAAAAGCGTTTGACAAGGTAGATAGAAGCAAACTCTGGGAAGTCCTCAAAGAGTACCAAGTCAATGGATGGCTCCTACAAGCAATAGAAACAATATATTCTGGTGGCAAAGCGAGTCTGAGGGTTGATGGGAAAATTAGTGACAGGTTTGATATTATGCAAGGCGTTAAGCAAGGATGCATCATGTCCTCATGGCTATTTATCATATTTATGAACAAGTGTCTAAGAATGGCCTCTTTCTACGGAGGTGTAGATCTCGAGACAGAAAGGGTATGTGGGTTAGCTTTCGCAGTTAATGAGATTGTTATGGCAAAGTCAATCGAGGACTTGCAAAAAATATTGAGCAGACTTAATACAAGCATGAAGAATGTGAGCCTCCAAATAAACGTAGATAAAATAAAAGTTATGGGGTTCGAAGGAAACGGTGAGAAAACTATGTGCGACATTGTCCTAAATGATGAGAGAATATAACAAGTTGCTATGTACATATATCTTGGTAGCCTATTCACTAATGACGAAAAGACAGATGAGAACTTAGATAGGCGTATAATTGACGGTAAGAAGGTTATCGGTGAAGCAGAGAACATTATTTGAAGTGAAAATATATCAAATAGAGTTGAAAGGGCAATATACAGTTCTATATTTATACCGACTGTACTGTACGGTAGCAAGACGTGGACCCTTCAGGAAAAGGATAAGAGTAATGAGATAATCCCCGAAGATGGCTTAATGGTATAATGATAATCATTTGTATAGCCTGGATTCATTTTTTCGTTACACTCATTAACTAAAGTTCATTCAACCTTATAATGCATAGAACCATGTATTGCATAGCGAATAATGGTTTCTCTTGTAGAAAATAACTCTTGACAAAAATATGTTATTCCACTTTATAAGATGGAAATTCTATCTGAAAAGTTTTCTTCTGGACTAAGACTGACCTTTACGATTTTATCATCGTCTTACACTCCACAAAACAATAGTAAAAACACATTTATGCTTAAACTAAAATGAGGCTTGAAAAATATACCTGCACTTTCTAGTTCTGATTTTCGGTGCCAGATGGCGTAATGGTTGACCACCTTCACCAATCTAATTGGGACATTTCACAATCACTATCTGATGACAAAACAAGGACTTATCGTCTGCCATCTCGAATACTGTGTATGCAAAATTGATTGCTGCCCTTACGAAAATCATGAATAATGCAATTTTTAATTAAAATATGATAGATTATCGGTTGTTGAATTTATACTCGGGAAGAGGAACGAACCTTTTTCCAGTTAAGTGCTATTTCAAGGTTGTGCCGAAATGAATTATACTAAACGATCGACCGAGAAGCTGCTTAGTAGAGCTTACATAGAACTTCAGAAAGTGAAAAAATACCAAGAGTATTTATGTTTTTTCTAATAATAATATTCACAGCGTTAATGATATAATTTTTTCAACATAGTCTAGCTTCAAATTACGCTGCAAGCTATTCAGTTATTCATTCAACATTACTAAATAATTTTTTATTTGTAAAACAGCACTACATTATCTTTGTTCCACATCGGTTACCCTTTGAAGGGTTTAAGTTATACATAACCTCTGACAAACATCTTCTCCGACGATTTTTTAGTATAATTTATTTCATCAAAACTTTAAGATAGCACGTAACCAAAAACAGAATTTTCACTCTTTCCGAGAATAAATCCGACACTAAGTCCAACATTTTATATTCAAACCAAAAAGCATTTCTGTTGATTTTTATAAAAACAGCAGAGCGTTTATCATGCCCAGTATTCGCGATAGCAGACGATCCGTAATTATTCTCTGACCCGGTATTGATAGTGATATGACTTTATAGGAGTGGTAAACAACAGACGGACAAACATCCGACCATGTTTGTATAAGTGTTTTCAACGCAGTCTACGTGTTTGAGCGATGATCAGTCACTTAATTTCTAGTGGAGCGTATTGGG
>CAKNXH010000746.1:481814-516502 GCA_932178445.1 Andricus quercusramuli | reverse complement strand
TTTGTAGTAAAATTGATATCCGTGAAAAGTGAAATTTTTCATATTTATATCCGCCATATCTCAGCTATGAAATGTTACGGGGCCTCGAAAACATCAAAATAACGGGTTTTTGACCCTTTTAGGTTAGAATATCTCGAAAACTGAGGGTGCTGGAATTTTTCTGAGGTCGGATTCAGATTCAGCGCAGCAAAAGCCTTCGGGTATACTAGGTCTGGTCTCTGGTTCTGAGAATTGTTGGCCTGTGTAATCTTTGTGAATTTTTGTGATGGGCTGCCAAAAATTATTTTCAAAAAATTAATACACGTTTTCGATGTATTTTTTTGCGTGCAATACAATGGCATGGTTAGTTTCATCGTAGGAATTATGTAGAAAGAGCTAGAGGCGAAAAATGCGGTTTTTAGTGGTTTTTATTTATTTTGAGGTCGTTCCAACACTTTTAAAAATCTAAAAAAAATCACAGGAATTTTTGAGCCAAAAATACATAACATATTTTCTTTAGCGAGGATTCGGTCTTTGTTTTCGATATAAAAATTTTTTAAGTTTTCAAACGGCTGTAAAAATTTGAGTTTCGCACCAAAAATTTTTTCTGCTTCATAGGTTTGTAGGGCTTCAAAACCCCTAGAATTTGTTTCATTTTCCTAGCTTAAAGTTGACCGACATATTGCAAAAAAACTCGCCAGCACTCAAAGTTGTTTCATCTTGCCCCATGGGGATCTAGGGGTCTGAAAATGTAGGAAAAGGGGTATCCATGGAGACGGCGATTTGTCAAGCTCAGCTGAGAGGGCTGCACCGTGAGTGGTGATGTACCTTGTACACAAGAACAAGGCATTATCTACTGTTTCCTTAGTTTTTTATTATTTGGAAAGCGATTTGCTCCTTTATTTTTACACCCAAATGCCACATGCAGACCTGGCATTTCGAAAATAGTGCTTGAAGCAATCACCTCAAAGCTGCGTTATGAGGGACTGATATAATTCGAATAGCAGACGTTACCACCGTTGGAACCGTCGTCTTGTGTATCACCAGACGCACTGCAAGTGTCAGTCGCCGTCCCCATACATGCCAAATATGAGGTTGTATTTAGTTATAGAGGTTTCCTATAAGGCAGATTTGACTATCTTATCCGACTAAACACTTTGCAACTCGATGTGGCTATTCGTGTGAAAATATATTTACAAACAAAAAAGTGTCGGTAAGGTAGGAATCCGGTCACGTGACCCACTCGTCACATGGCCTTAAGATAAGAGAATTACGAGAAACTATGCACGCAAGGAAGCTAGGTATTTAATGTGTACCTGAAATAAAGAAAAAGGGATGCGAAAGTAAAAACATAGAAAATGGGATACTGGAAGGCGGATTTGAAATATGGTCAGGAGTAGATAGTCAATCACATGGTAGTCACGGAGTCAGTTTCATTATGAATGAAAGAGCCAAGCAGCATTTCAGAGATTATTGTTATGTTTCTCTCAGATTGCTGTGGGTTAGAATGAAAATAGGAATCAGAAGATTATTCATCATACCGTGCTGCGCCCCAGTTGATGGAGATCCGAGAGAAGTAAAAGCCGCTTTCTGGGACACTTTATATGATACAATTAATATTTACGATCATTGTGAAAGAATCATTCTACTATGTCATATGAATGGATGGGCTGGCGTCCAACGTCAGGGAAAGGAAAGGTTGCTAGGCAATTTCTGGGATCCAAGAAGGAAAAATGATTACCTGGTGTAGAGGAGATAGCCACAGTGTACATGACTTTGTTGTTGTGGATGAAAGACTAAGAGAGTTAGTAAAGGATACAAGGGTCTTGGGGGGTTCTGAATGCAATATTTATAATTACTTTCTAGTCTTCAAAATAAACTTAGGACAGGAATGGAGAAGAAAGAGAACCAAAAAAAAACGTGAATCAAAATGGGGACCTCACAGGAACCGGAAGTGCGAATAGAAAATACAAAACGACTATGAAGAAAACAAGAAACCGTTATTCAAATCCGCGAAGGGATGTAAATGTACAAAGTTTGTTAGCATAAGAAATAGCAACGGCGAAACGCTGTATGATACAGACGGGATGCTGGACGCTTTGAGATACTGTTTCAGGCAATTATCAGGGGAGAAGGATATAGGGCACCACAACTGCGATACCGAACACGAGGCGTTAGAAAAATCAATGGAGAGAATCTGTGTCACTGAGGTTCGGGATATAATTAAGAACTTAAAACATGGTAAGGCAGCTGGTGTAGACAGTGCTAACGCTGAAATGCTCAAACACGGTGGCGAATAGATACCACACAGGTTGTGCGAATTGATGAATTTATGTATTGAGATGGGAGAAGTTCCAGATGACTGAAAAAAGTAATTATCCTACCAATATATGAAATAAAGGAAAACAAAAGCAGCTGCAATAATTACAGTTGTATCAGCTCATTAGGTACCGTAAGTAAAATATATTCAAAAATACTTATTCGCAGGGTGATGAAAAGGACAGACGGAAATATATGCACCAAAAAAACGATATTATAATTTCAAGAATTTCTCACTGAGTTAAGGAATATTTGCAACTTAAATAGCCGCCAATAAATTTAAGAATAGTTGCATCCGAAATATGTCGCAGTAATTGTATAATAAGTGACAAGCTCGAAGAAATGCAACCAATTCTGAGGATGAATCACATGTGCACGTCTCTAACTCTATCTCTTTTTCTTCGCCTGTAAGAATATAACAGTCGCAATATTGGAATATCTTCTTTTTCAGTGTGGGAATTCTAAAGTGGATTCAGGCCAGGAAGATCATGTACGAATTGAATATTCAGCTTGAGACAGATCACAGAGAAAAGTTGAAAAGTATGAAACTTTTTCAATTCGTATCGAATTAGAAAAAGCAAATAAGATAATTGGCAAGTCTATTTGCATCTGCCAGATAACTCGAGGTAAATTTCGAAAACTCTTCTGAAAAATTTGTTCTAAACATTAAAAATTCTCTTCATCTTTCAATTTTGTTTTAATGGAAGAATTTAATGGGGATAATTTCGAAATATATTCGAAATCTTGCAATAATGGCAATCAGAATTTCTTATTCTACCGAAAAAATAGTTTCTTCTATTTTTCAATTATTCCTCCTAGAATGTTTGGAAAATCACATAACTTTTTAAATTTTCATCCAATTTAACCATCCGTTAGACGCAACCGGCCTGACGGGCCGCCTTAAGCTGTTTCGCTTATCTCTCGTACTGCAGAGCGTACAGAGGTTTGACTTTCTTTTTTTCTTTTTTTTTTTTATACCATTAAGCCATTTCCCTTTCACCACACCCACGACCGCCAACAGCAACGCAGTAGTATCAGACGGTCATCCATCCAAGTACTAACCGCGCCAAACACTGCTTAACTTCACTGATCTAACGGGAACTAGTGTTTCCAGCGTGGTATGGCCGTTTTCTTTGTATTTTTTAATAAATATAAGCTCTTTCGAAAACCTTTATTCAGTTTTATGGAAGACCAGGTGAAATGTGACTATGATCCTTCAAACCTGCCAGGTTCCCTGCGCCCGAGCGGAACAAGTCGCCAACAAATTAGCAAAAAGAGAAGCTTTCATAATTGAAACTTGAAAATTTACTCTCAGGGGTTTTTTGGGTTGCCGATAAAGAATTTGATGTCAATTCCACAAAAAATGGCGGTTGCAATATGGTGGACACTTGTATGCACAACTTATTTGATTTCGATGACAATGGTCATACTGGACTCACATGAGTCGATGATAATATATTTGTCGTCATTTTTACAAAAAAAAAACATAATGACGGATGCAATATGGCTGGCAGTATTTTCGAAACCTTATCTCATTCCCACGAAAATCATTATACGAAGCTTCTTTGAGTTCCTAATAAAGTGTTATTAATTCTGAAGGGAAAATTCATAACAAGAGGTGCAATTACAAAAAAAAACCGCTAGTTCGTTGAGTCTGCTTTCCAATAGTCGCCATATTGGATCTACCATTTCAATTTTTGCAGTTCTAACGTCAAAATCGTAATCAGCGACCCCAAAAACCTTAAGAGAACTTTCTATAACAATTATTTCTGATGCGCTTCTCGAATAAATACAGGTGACCTGTCAGGTCGATTGCGTCTAAACTAGGAAGTTTTTGGGTTGCGTCTAACAGAGGGTTAAACATTGTTATGAGCTGACTTGCAATTCTCTTTTTTGTCTGCCAGAATTATCCATTAAAATCCCAGTATTTGTTTGATAAATATTTGGCTGCCAGCCTGCAATGAGCAGGGGTTATAATATCTTTCGCTTGATAGTGAGAGGCCGCTGGCCACTTGGGTTTGACTTTGAGTGACGCGACACGTTGACATAATGACGCGGTTCTTCCCACAATTAGGTGCAACATATTATATCCCATTATATTGCAGCCCGACCTTCATTTATTGTTGTGAGAGTGTTGTGCGTTTTTTCAAAGATAATTTTACAACAGTTACCACAATAGTGTGGAATAGTAAGTGTCATACCTAAACAGCTGATAGACGACAAGCGTACGAACAGATGACCACTGGTACTGAGAAACCCGTGAACCTCACTGCTTTTCAGTGACACACTTCTGGCTGTCTCAACCAGTGAGATTTCACTCCGACGAGAAAAGCTAACCCGTCTCAGGAAAAACGTAGCGTTGACGAACAAAGCGCGACAGGCATAAACATTTTCATGAGTCAACCCTGCCCTCACCTGGAAAGTGTGCAAAAAGTTTGCCGACCACCAAGCTAGATGACAAAAGCAGTACCGGTATCATCGTCGTCTGCCTGGCTGATTTGCTCATCAGAGGAGAGAAATTATCAAATACCATCAAAATCAATAGGATCCTAGTTGAAAATTTCTGTACAGGAACCTCGAAACATTCTGCACATGATTGTGTAAGCTGATTTTTACAGGTAATCTTGTCGGTTTCTGTGCAGGAATTCAATGAAGGAAAGTGTACATGATCCTGCAGAGAAACCTGCACCGACAAATGCATGATCCTGTGCACATCACTGTATTACATGGACTGACAACCAAACAGTTGAATTAAAAAAAAAATTAATTTACCAAATAAAATGGAATGGCTACATTTTTCGTTTGAAAAAAAAATCAGACCAAGGAACACGAATTTTGAACGAAATAGTTACATTTTTCGCAAGAAAAGAATCTTCAATTATAATAATGACTTTTCGAACAAACAATTCAATTTTCAACTAGGAACTATAAGAATTTTTTCGAAAATTTCTCTTTATCCATAAATATTGGTAATTGGAAGGATGTTTGATGTAACCACCTCCCTCTAGGAGGAAGCAAATTTATTTTATACGTATAAGGAAACAGAATGCTCATAAACTAAGCACAAATAAATTCACCCATAGTGAATACGTACAAACTACTCCGCAGCGGTATTTGTTATCTATTGATTTATTTGTATTAATTATTTTTATTTATTTTTGAATTCTTCAAGGGGATTCTAGTCAGAATCTAGAACCAGTTGAAGCCTTGACTGGTTCTAGATTCAGACTGGAGAGAACTTTATGAGCTTTTAAACTGACGTATACTAGTAAAGTGTCACGTTGACAAGATGGAAATTATTGTGAGATCACTATAGTTGATTGTTAATGATCTGAAGAGAAGACCATTATAGGGCTTCTGTGTTCAGTTTTTTCAAACGTATTGTTGTGCGCATCTCATGATAAGGGTAAGTACATGCTATTTCTCGTATGCCATTTTTTAGTATATTTCAAAAATGAAGGGTGTTGGTGGTGAAATTTATAGTAACTTTTAGAGACTTGAAGTTTTTCCTTTAAGTAAGATAAATGCGAAGTTAGATTTTTTGCAGTATAACGTAACTGTACCGAGTAAACTTAAAGAAATATTGCTCACCTGACTCTTCGTGATGGGGATTTGGAGGTAATTGTCCTTCCTGGTGAACAGATGATACGTGAGAAAATTGTACTGGATCGAAGGAAGGTACATACCCTGCACCCCAAATATTATGGCCTGATTCTGTAAGAAACAAAAAAAAATGAATGAATCTTAAACTTGGAATACTCACTTTGCAGATTTTGCAAAGCATATCAGTCAATCGTGAACATAAAATGAATAGATGTCTAGCAGTTCATGTATCGCACGATGCTGCACGTTAATACGATAATACGTTAATATCTTTATAACTCAATGTAGGATGATTTGTTTCGGTTTTCATTTTTATTGTATGTATCGCCTCCTTGAAATCAAACTCATCGATGGACAGCGAAGGACATCGAGAATCGGAGAATTTTTGAACATTATCTCTGACCACTACTTCAAGATGAGCTGAGGCAGGATTCAAATAGTCGCTCTAGCGCGATCTGATACTGCCGCCAATCTAAAAACTTAGGTTGGGGTGTTTTCAGTAATAGACAGATGGCGCACGGCTATTGGAGTGAAAAAGAGAAATTGTACCTTATAATATTGTCGGAAAATTAATAATTAATTGAAAAAAAGAATTTTCTCGATCACTTCAGTTGAAAAAATTAATAGTGATCATACTTTGATGTATAATTGACATTGGAAAAATGTTGAATTCGTTCTATTCTAAAATAAATTATTTGAAAAAATGTGCTAAAAGTACTATATCGCTGTATTCTATAAGATAATCTATGTCTCACAATCCAAGCGTTATAAATCTTTATGGATGATCACAGCACCGCCTATCGGTACACTATCTTTGTTTCACATCTGTTACTCTTTGAAGATATTTAAGTTCTGCATAATCTCTGTCAAACTTATTCTCCGTCGATTTTTCGGTATAATTAATTTTACCACAACATTAAAATGGCATATAACCGAAAACAGAATTTTCACTCTTTCCGAGAATAAATTCGAAAACCGATTCAATATCACGTTTTGCATTAAAAAAAGCATTTATGATGATTTTCATAAGAACAGCAAAGCGTTTAGCATACGACAAGAGTGTGTGCATAAACAAGTTCAGTTCGTAAAGTTTCTTCTCCGTTCGCTTTTCCAGTAGGTTGTCACTCTCTGGTGCAACTTCACATGTCAAAGAGATGCAAAAATTGGAAAAAAATATATATTTCTCACAATTATCCAAATTCGACAAAATTCTCATGAATTCTGTAAATTCCCTTTAATTTTGTAGGATTTCGGAGAACTAGAATTCTTTTTATTTCAGCAGAATTCTTCTGAATTCAGCAAAATTCTCTCAAATTTTATATCATTCTCATGAATTCAGTAGAATTCTCTTGAATCATGTAAAATTCTCTTGAATTCAGTATCATTTTTCTAAGTTCGGCAGAACTCTCTTAAATTCAGCAGAATTCTCTAACGTTCGGCAGACTTCTCTTTAGATCAACAACATTCTCTTGAATAATATAGAATTCTCCTGAATTTAGTAGAATTATTTCAAAATATGTAAAATTCTCTTAAACTTGGTGTAATTCCTTTGAATTCAGTAGAATTTTCTTAGGTTTGGCAGAATTCTGCCTCCGTGCGGAGGCTAGCGACAGCCAGGGAGGGTCAGAAATGACATCTAATGTACGACCGCAACGGAGGTCGGAGTACCGCTCTGCCCTCCTATCTTCCGGCAATAAATAACTTTTCCTACACACAATTTTCGCGCTTATCATTTCACATGGAGTTCCCGATTCACTTCTATTTCATAGTACCGTCTTTTGAGTCTAGATTTTCATCAAGTCAACACAGTGCCTTCTATTTCTTTCGATTTTCCGGTTACGTGTCGTGTTTCGAGCGAACACCATAGCTTTGAGAGCAGACACTCGGTGACAGGTCGAGGTCACCTACACTAAGCCAGAATTTCAGGAGGATCTTCATCGCAGAGAGTCAGGAGTCACAACAGCCAAGTAAGTACAGGTGCTTTATTCGAATAATTGATTAACTCAGGGTAAATTAAAGGATACCTTCCGTTGGCACAAGCACGGTCGGTATCTCCTTTTCGATTATTTGAGAAGCCGTGGGTGTCAGGCTCACTCCCTGTACTGTTCTTCGGGGATTTTTAGTGAAGTGTGTCAGAAAAAAAGAGCCTTCATGCCAAGAGATTCTCGCGGCACTTCCCCCATCTCCCGTACCCGATGCCGCCGCTTTCTGCGGGCAGCTCGTGCTATCCGTCCCCGAGGAGGACGCAACCAAGCGGAGCGCCGCCGCCGTCAGAGGCCGGAGGAGTGCCGCCAGGAGCAGGCCAGGAGGGCCGCTACATCGAGGCGTGCCGCCGAACGTGAAGCGGCGCGACAACAGCAACGGACAGGAGCCCTCCGCGGCGCCGAATTAGAAGCGGCGCGACGTCAACAGGAGATTGAGTTCCGACGCGCCGCCGAGCTAGCAGCGGCGCAATGCCAGGAGGAGGAACTCAGAAACGCCGCTCAGGAGATAGAGGCGCAATTACAACGAGCCGCCGAGGATCAGCGTGCTGCCGCGGAAGCGGTAGCAAATCCCGCACTTTGCGCCGCCCCTCAGGAATACGACCCTGAGGCCCCGGCTTTGTTCCGGGAGGGCGGGTGGCAGTTGCTGGAGATCCGACGCGGTCACGCCGAAACCCGGGAACACGTCAGCGTCGTCCACGCGCAGCGCGGACGGTACCCTTGACGCTGAGGGTACCTGGGTTCAATGAGGAGCCACGGTATACTTTTTCGCCCGTGGATCTCGCACGGAGGACATCTACGGCTGTCGTCGACTGTCACAATGCTCCGACACAGCCACGAGCTTGTGCGTTCCTCCGGCGAAGGAAATACCAGCGCCAGCCAGCTTCATTAGCTGCCGGGTTTCGGACACTCCCGGATAACCCCGTTCAGCTAGTGAACCTGTCTGCTTGCCTCGAGCGTACCCCTCGGGGACGTATGACGCCTGTTCCCCGGCCCGAGGAGGAAACACCGGACCCAGAAGTACTACTGTTGTACACCGACAGGACCCTGGAGATTTTCTCTCCGTCCCTGCTCGGCTCACCACCAAGGAACAGCCGCCCACACGTCCCTGACGCTTCCCTTCGGAACCTACTCGCAAATTTTCGGGGCGATAAATCTTAGTTCACAACGACGGTCCGCGAGGACGCAGTAATAATTTTTTTTTCATGAGGACAGTCCAAAAATACTGTCATAAATCAGTGCACTCACCGTTCGGTCGCGCACGCGCTATCCCCCCCCCCCCCCCCTCCACGCATAGCCGGACTAACGGATTGGCGGAAGCTCGTGAAGGAAAAAATTGAAATGGTATATCTTCCGCCACCCACTAGCCAAAAGGACGTCCCCCGAGACATGCGTGCCTTCGACGCCTGGCCGCACAAGACATAGTTGCTTCTGTAACCTCTTTTCCCCCATTCTATACATTGAGATCCACTCACTGTGATCTACCCCCCCCCCCCACAGGCAATCATAGCTGGGGGTAGAGAACAATTCTTCAGAACTCATGAGAATGTTGTCGAATTTGGTTGATTGTGAGAAATTTTTTTTTAGATTCTTGTATCTCGTTGACGTATGAAGTTACACCAGAGAGTCACAACCTACTGGAAAAGCGAACGGAGAAGAAATTATACGAACTGAACTTGTTTATGCACACACTCATGTCGATGGCACATGGACTGTCGACCTTCTAACGCGTGCTTCTTATTGGTTGATCTTTAATTTTTCATAACTCGATAATTATTAACCTTAGCAAAATTTTTTCAAAATTATTTTCGACGCCATTTTTCTGTTAGGATGCAAAAATACAAAAATCTTTTTGAGTACTGGGACATCCTGTTATAAGGGTCTTCAACGTAGCCTATGAAACCCTAAAGAACAAGAGGTTTTGGGAAAAAACTGCAATATTTGTTTTAGAATTTATTTTACTTTTCAAATTACCTTGTTGATGATGTTGTGACTGTGGTGTACTCATTAGTGCTACAAAAAGAAATATACGAATCATTTATTAACGCATTTTTAAATGAACTTCAATGTTAGTGGTATGATTCAAACAAACATTCTTCTCTTCAACTTTGAAAATATATAAAATTTCTAATAATATATTTGTGTTGCAATGTATTTTCGTTTTTAAATTACCTTGATGATAATGTTCCAATTGTTCTGCAGTCATTGGTGCTGTAAAAAGAAGTACATTGATTATTTATTACGGATTTCTTTCGATGACCTTTGAAGTTAATGGTTGATTGAAACAAACATATTTCTTTTCAATTTTGAAAATATATGATACGTTCAATAATATTATTGTTTTGAAATTTATTTTAGTTTTTAAATTACCTTGTAGATAATTTTGCCATTGTTGTGTATTCATTGGTGCTGTAAACAGAAGTATAGGAATTATTCTTTGCCGAATTTTTTCAATGACTTTCAATGTTAATGGTATGATTCAAAAAAGCATTTTTCTTCTCAATTTTGAAAATTGGTAATAATATGGAAAAAAATTCTAGATATAAAGCCAAAGAATATTTCAATACAATATGAATAAAATTTCCTATGATAAGTGTTTAGGTTAAGAGCTACTTAAAATTTAATTGGTGCTTTACATTGTTGACTATCAATTATGAGAAATTGAATTCCAAGAAGCATTCTCAAGAGAATAAAGAAATTAAGGTGTTTTATATATTTTATCATCATGCACATGAAAACCCCTAATTTCTCATGTTTAATTTGCAAGTTCAGTAGGGACAGTGTGGGTTACTTCAGAATAAATCCTGTGAGAGGTGTTGGGGCTTATTTAAAAAATACATAGGGGCACCAATATAGGGATATATACCAATATACCCAACAAACATGATTCATAATTATTTTGAACTATTTAGAGTGTCCAATCGAAAAATGTCATTAGGTCTGTTGGAACGGTTTCCACAAAATAGCGACATTTTCTGGAGCTCTAAAACTTTACCACTAAGATTCAAACAATCGGGATTAATGTTTTCAAACACGCACGTCAAATATGTTCTGACCCTGGAAAGGGGTTTGCGGTGGCAGGACACTGGGTGCATCTCTGAGTATACGAAAACAATACAACAACTGCTAAAAAGCGAGAATGCGAAAATGGAGCAATGACGTGAAGTGTAAAGGTGTAGGGTTAAATCCAATCTGATTATAAATATGCTGCCTACAACCCACATGCTTACTTTTGGGATTAAATAAATTCAGGCACTTTGAACGTGATTGATGGTGTTTATTCAGTATAAACTTTCAAAATGATAATAAAGCCGAACGAGCGGCACACGTGTGGAACATGCCGCTTGACTCACATCTCAGAAGCGAATGAATATGTAGAGCAGGGTTACGAAGTGACGCGTCACTCGAGGTTTTCTACGTAAATTACCTAAGTGAAGTAATTTACGTAGAAAACAGTAGAAAACTGGTAAATTACATGACAAAGATGGCGGTTGACAGTTTTTAACTTTTGAATTTCCTAGCTCGTGATATAACCTCCCCCAAACCTTAATTAATTCAAGAATTCTAGTGATTGAATTAATAAACGATTAAAATGAAGAGAAAGAAGATTTCTACGAGGATTTCAAACATCCCATGCAAAGCCCTAAGTTTTGAGCGAGTGGAAGTAAGATTTAAAAATATAGACAAAAGTGTAGCTAAGTGCCTATTTTGCGATAAAGTATTGACGAACAGTGGTTATAAATGCCTTCCAGGTCATAGCTATGTGAATAGTGTTGAATTATTAATTTTTGCAATTACATTATAATATTCATCTTGCCTTATTTTTGAAAATTAAAAATAATTGCTGCACGACTAGCAAGCACATATCCACAGTCCACACGAAGAGGTTATGTACTTATGTCACATAGGCATCGAAATGTTCGCAATTTCCATGTGAACCTGCCCCACATCCACGTAATTTACATATTGTAGCAAACTTCGGACGTAAATTACGTGGTAAATTACTGTAGAAAACGAAGTAAATTACTTGGAGTAAGTTACGTACCCAACTCTGATGTAGAGTGACGCAACTCTCATAGCTGCCGAGATCATGAACACGCACACCCCCCACTTCGCTGAGTGGTAAGGTTGGGTGGGCTATCCCTACAAAGTGTAGGGAATCACCATTGCAATATGGCTTAGTTACTTCTAGTTACTTCTAGTAGTTTGTACAGTAACTTTTAGGCAGGTATTTGACCGTAGAGTTTCCACTCTATTGCGACTCGCATACTCGTAGACGCTAGCCAGCCGCGCTTGGCACTCGTCTCGTCAGTTGGTACCGGCTCGATCTGCCGTCCGCATCTTTTGACTCGTGCTCTCATGCACAATGTAATTCCAGTACAATAAAGTAAAGTTGTTGAGTTTTAACAGAAGCTCTATCCTTCATTTCATTATCTTACCGGTCGGGATGCAATTTAATCTTATGGAGTCAGATTACAAATACGTGGAAGGTTTCCACAATTAACAACCACATACATATTTCCCACAAAAGGAAGCCGACTTACGCCATCACGCGATCACCGCTGATAGCTTGATCGTACTGCGAAAACGCACTGTGTCGGTAACAGTCGCATCAGCATGCTGCCACTCGAATCAGCGGGATTTTTGAATTTGAATAACAAATGCAATGTGTGGTTTTTTGTTTTGTTTTTTTTATTGCCAAGTCTGAATAATCGGCCGATGCAATAGTATCACTGTAATTCTAATAACTAATTAATTTCTTCCTTAAGCAATAAACGTGGCCTCGGAAGAGGGAAAGTGTACAAGTGATACAAGGATGTATTTGTCAACTCGCTGATAATAATTGATAATAATGTTTAAGTATTCCTAAAAATTAATCATTGAATTATTTCCAAATCTTGTCTTGACGTAAATTCTAATAATTTCATAACTTATTATTACACCATATAAAATTATAGACCTGTCATTGTATCTACTTCCTTTGTTGTAACATTCTTATTCAAATTGAAAATTCTCGCCCTCACAAGTGACAGAATACACAATTGCACATGCAACTTTGACCAACAGTGCATTTTCGCAGTACGATCAAACTCTCAGCTGTCGTCTCGGTATGACGTCAGTTGGCTTCCTTTATATTTCACGTCGTTGCCACTGCGAAACCTTTTTCGAGGCCCAAAAAATTTTCAAATTGCGTTTTCAAAATCCTAATCCCAATTTATCGAATCTCAAGTTAATGTTATAAATCCTGCTAATCTCTACTAAAAATCATGGTTAAAACTTTCGGATCTTCTAAAAAAATGGCCCCATTGTTTATGATAGTCCAGCATGCATTTACATTTTCTAAATAATCTGCATCTTTATTCGTCTATGTTTGTTAAAAAATTTGTGTCTTCTACCAGTTCGTTGGAAAAAACTTTTTCAAGTTCAACCGGATAAATACACATTTATAAGAAAACTGATCTTTGTCTTCAAAGTTTACCAAATGTTTGAACAATTATTATTACAACATAACAATTACATTATATTTTATTTTCAATTTCTGAAAGCACATTGTCAATTACATGAAAGACGAAGTGTTTCAAAAACAGTAAATGCAATAAAAGTTAGAAAATTATAATTGCTCACGTGTCTCATCTTGCCTCATGCTCTGGGCCAAACGAGACACATATTGGAGGAAGGAGAGATACCTCAACCATTTATTAGTTCTTGTCAGTAGCATAATACAAAAAAAAAAAAAAATTACAATAATTTATAAACTGTGATAAATTGAAAGTTTAAAAATTTTAATTTATCATAACGAATCATCGTGAAATAAATAAATCTATTATTAATTTATAAACTGTTTTTATCAAATTCACTCCTAAAAACCAGAATGTTTACTGCATAAAAATGGACATTTTACTGAGAAAATTGAAGAATTAATTTCAAATATGAATTTTAGACTCTCCTAAATACGAATGGCAGTTTCTTATTTGCAAGTTTTCACTTGTGCAACTCGCCTCTTGAACTAATCTAATGATCCTCCTAAATAATCTATTTTTGAAAATTTCACTTGAAACGACTTAACTTTTGGGAGCAAAAACTTTTCAGCCAGCTTCATGAATAGTTTATGATAAGCAAGGCAAGAGCATCTTATCTCATCCCACGAACCCGACTCATTCCACCCCAAATCAAAATTATGAGTAAAACTTCAATATTACCTGGTTTCGTTAATAAATTGTGTATAAATGAGATAATACATGCAAGCTCGATAAATACACTTCACGACAAACCTTAGTTTTGAAATAATATCTGTTATTCTCAATCATTCCTTTTTATTCTATGATATGATACGATAACGGGACTCAGGTATTGAAATTTTAATTATCTTTTTTTTACTTCGTCTACTTTATTTATTTTTTTTTTTGTTCCGAGAAATTAAATATCATTATTCCTGTTATTTCTAAAAAGGACAGCAACAAGAATAACATATTTTGATGAAAATATTGCTTGAAGCAATTAAAAAATTATCACATCCGTTACAGAAGAAGATAAATTTTAGACATTTACATACTTCAGAACAAAATTATTTGAACAAACAAATTTTCTGAACAAATACGAATATTTTTTTAAATGTCGTATTTTCTAGAGGATAAGGATACTCAATGGCAGTTATCGGTTGAATATGCCTCACGAAATTTGGATTAAGAAGACTCCTTATCTTGGATTTATACGAGCGATTGAAAGCAAAGTGGCTGCTTTGAAAAACAAAATCGGTTGTAGCAAACTTGATTCAACGGGCAAGAAACATATCCTAGTCGGCTACTCGCAAGAAGCAAAGGCGTACCAATTATGGCATAAACAAACTAATAAAGTTATAGAAGGGCCTGATACGTAAAGATCCGTTAAAAACTAGAAATCGAAAATTTGGACGATGAAATTACACCCTCATGAATGAAAATGTGAAAGAAATGTCCAATGCAATTTTCAACACATATGACATACCACGAGTCTCGCATTATGAGGCAAAGTCATGCTTCACAAGAGAACCAATTCGCCTCCGGATCACTCAAATGGGCTCTCAAGGGAGGGCTCGGAAATCGTGTCCAGAAATTGCGGGTCTTGCAGAAGAAGATTGAGGCAGCGAACCACTTACTTTCTGCGAGTCCATGAATAGTCAAAACACGTAACTCAGGCTCGAAGCGATGAGCACAGTGTACTCAGTCCTGATGAGCAATTACACTTGAAAATTAGTCGATAAACCTAAGGATCGAAAAGTTCTTACATGCAGATTGATTTTTCGAATTAAGCGTGAACAGGATGGAACTGTAGGCCACTTCAAGGCTCGAGTACTTGCACGCAGCTGTGAGCAGAAATCGGGAAACAATTATAAGGAAGTTTGCTTACCAGCTGCAAGTTAAAAAACATTACGCACCTTTCTAGCTGTCTGTGTCATTTTGAAGTGTCATCGTTACTATTGATTACGGTACTCAATAAGAAAAACTAGAAAGATAGAATGTATTGTTCCTAAACATTTGCCATATTTCCAGGAAGACCAATAACATGGGATTCTGAAAAGCTAAATTGTGTGACACTTCCAAAAATGGAAGCCAAATAAATAGCCTTGTGTGTTCGGGAACTAATCTTTGATTTGTCTTTAACAGAGTTGACTGACAGGGTTATGGTTGTACACTATAAAACCAGAGTGCAGTACATCTCAGCAAGGGTGGCACTAATCGCAAACGCAGCAAGCATGTTGACTTGTAGTACCACTGTTGTCGGGATTTCCCAGGGAAGGGGGACATCAAAGTCAGCTATCTTCCAACCAAACATATGATGGCCGAAATTTTTTCGAGAATGCTTTTCAATTCGCGGCTTGAAAATTATGTTCAACTTCACGGTTTGTCAAGCAATTTACAGAAATTACAGAATCATTATTAATCACCAAATCTTTGATTTTGAACAATAAAGATGAATTTTAAACCAAAAAGATTAATTTTCTACAAAGAAGCCTGAAATTGAACAAATTACATGGACTAACAACCAAACAGTTGAATTTTTATTCTGAAAAAAGGATTAAGTTATAAGCAGAAACAGAATGGCTACATTTGACGTTTGAAAAAAATGCAGGCAAAAGAAGACGAATTTTCAATAGAATAATTAAATTTTGAACCCGAAAAAAATAAATTTTCAATTAAAAAAATGACTTTTCAAACATCCAGTTTAATTTTCAACTGAAAAATAACAGTTTTTATAAGAAAAGATGAATTTTCAACAAACAACATTAAGTTTTTACCATGAAAAACGAATTTTCAATAAAATACTGTCAGACGGGGATATTTCCCTTCCCTAGGGATCGCGGGACCTGGTAGCTGGTGGGAGGGTTTACGTGGATCATTGACCACAGATCTGGAATTGGTGAACCTGAGGGGCTATATCGCGAGGTGTGGCTACTCTGGGGAACTGGCGGACTCTGGTCGGTGAGACTCAAACTGAGAAGCGGTTCTTCCAGGGGGTAATGGCAAAGCCCACTGGAATATCGAGAGCGCGAGTTCTCATGCTCCCAAGCAAAGATGTGATCGCCGTGTCGAGAGCTGATTGGTACCAGGGTTAACAAATCCTTTTGACATCCTGGCCCTTCCGAGTGACCCAACTGGGATCCGCAGGGGTCCCAGAAGCGTCCGAAGATGCCCCGAAATAGCCTCGTAATGGCTGAGACGGGAATCTCCATTACCCAGATTAATTTGCACCACAGCAAAGGCGCCTCGGCGGTTTCGAGCCAGACGCATGTCTGTGGTGCACACAGGGATCGCCCTAATCCAAGAACCCTGGTTAAACAGGGAAAGGATTTGTAGCTTGTCGGGATGTGGCTACATATATATGGGGCCACGCGAAAAAACACCAAGGGCATGCATAGCCGTCAAGGATATGGATGCGATCTTGGTGCCTAAATTCTGCTCCAGAGATCTCACCGCTATTAAGGTGAGACTCAGGGGCATTAGCGGAGAAAGGCTAGAGGTATTTATTGCCTCGGCTTACTTTCCTGGCGATGCCGAGGGACCTCCACCTCCCAGAGAGGTGGAGGATCTAATTCGGTATTGTCAGAAAAATAAGATTCCTCTTCTGTTGGGCTGTGATGCTAACTCTCACCACACGGTGTGGGGAAGCACAAACACCGATGACAGAGGGAGAGATTTAATTGAACACATAGCAGGCACAGAGCTGGAGATTCTGAATCGGGGTGATACTCCTACATTTCAGACTAAAAACAGGAGTTAGGTTCTCGATTTGACTCTATGTTCAGGTGCACTGAGAAACAGGGTAGTGGATTGGAGAGTCTCCGATGAGGAGTCTCTTTCGGACCACAAACACAGAGTTCCGATTAACCCTAGGAAAAACGGTGGTTTCTAATATCAAAAACCCCAGAAATACACTTTGGGACTCACATAAAGAGGAACTCGAAGGGAGGCTTGCGTAATTCGCCACAAGCTATGGGACCATTGATGAGTTGGAGCACGCCGCGGATTTTCTGCGAAGGGCTCTGGCAACGTCATATGAGAACAATTGCCCTACAAGCACTATCAAGTCTAGGAAGGGAGCAGAATGGTGGAACACCCACCTGGAGAGACTCCGTAGAAAGACAAGAATTTTGTGCAATAGGGCAAATAGAACTAAATTGCCTTCGGACTGGGACATCTATAAGAAGGCCTAGTGCGAATACAATAAAAATATAAGGAAATATAAGCAGGAAGACTGGAGCGGCTTCAGCGAAAAATCCGGAAGCTCGCCTCGGGCTCATAAGGCTCGATAATGGTGAGTTTGCCGAAGATGAAGAAGCAACGCTGAATCACCTGATGGAATTTCACTTCCCGAATTTTCAGCGAATCGGAACCGACCAAGAGGAGGAAGACCGGGGCCAGGGGGTGGAGAGGGCCGACTGGAGCTTCGCCGCTGAGGTCGCTGATTACAAAAAGGTGGAATAGGCCGTAGGGTCCTTTTGCCCCTTTAAATCACCAGGGGCGGACGAAATTATTTAGGGCATGTATAGCCCTTAAACACGTGAAGGCCTAGTAAGGGGGATAGCTCCGCGGGGTTGCCCACAGGGGGGTGTCCTGTCGCCCCTCCTGTGGTACATCGCAGTGGATGGTTTCCTCCGAAGGCTAAATAAAGAAGGGTACTATACCCAAGGATATGCGGACGACTTTGTAATCCTAGTTAGGGGGGCTCATCTGGAAACTCTGATGGGTCTTATAAGGTCGGCGCTGCGCATCGTAGAGATCTGGTGCGGTAGCACAGGACTCTCGGTAAATCCGGAAAAGACCAACCTGGTCATTTTCACCAGGAATTATAAAGTTCCGAAAGCTGACGCTCCTGTATTCTGTGGTGGGAAGCTGATGTTTTCAGATTCAGTTAAATATCTAGGAGTAATCCTAGATAGCAAGCTGAACTGGGCAAAGCACCTGGAGACCCAATGCAGACAATTTGTCACGACTTTTTGGATATGCAGGAGAGCCTTTGGGTTGCCGTGGGGGCTAGGGCTCAAAAATGCTTGCATGGCTCCACTCTGCTGTCTCAAAACCCAGGCGCATACACGCGGCCGTGGTCTGGTGGCCACGAGCGGAATTTCATACAATGCAGGACAGTCTGCGACGATTACAAATGCTAGCATTTAGGGGTTCGACTATAGGCGATAGGATTCATGCTCTGTGAGGAACCCCTACATGTTGCGAAAACCGCCAGAGCGGCCATCGCGATGGGCCACCTAGCAAGAGGAAATAGATGGACTTCGGGGACTAAACACACTTGACTCTCGAGTGATATCAGCACACTGCTGATTCTACAGATGAGGCAAGATAAAATAACAAAACGCTTCAACTTCACCAAAGATTTCCACGTCTGTATCCCAAGCAGGGCGACACGCTACTGTCTTCCAAGCGGAGGTCCTGGCCGTCCTTCGCTGTGCTGAAAAACTAATAGAGGAAAACGCTGCTGGCAGACAAATTTTGATCTGTTCGCACAGCCAAGCGACACTAACTGCAATAGGAAAAAACCAGACATAACATCAGAACTGGTTTGGGAATGCAAAAAGGCATTAAACCAACTTGCAGAAAGAAACAAAGTGGCTCTCATATGGGTCCCTGGTCACACAGGGATCAGGGGCAACGAAAAAGCGGATCAGTTGGCAAAGTACGGCGCAGCGAACGAATTCGTAGGACCGGAACCGGTACTGGGAATAGCGTCTTGCAGTGTCGGGATGGCCATTAAAATCTGGATCCGAACAAAACACAGGGAATAATGGGAACAAACGAGGGTTGCCGTCAGGCAAAATCCATCCTGGGGTATACCTATAGGATGGACAGAGTCAGGGAAATCCTGAGTTTACCCAAGAAAGACATAAGGACAGTGATACCGACCCTGACAGGGCACAATCACTTGAACTAACATATGCACAAAATGGGGTATAGACCCACGGTGGAGTAGAGGAGGTGCGGCAGGGATGACGAAATATCCCTGCATGTATTATACCAGTGCTCGGCATTATCTAGGCTCAAGCAACAGACCCTCGGCGTCCATTTTATGGAAACAGAAGAAATCGAAACGCGATCAGTGGTTGACATACTGGGCTTCGTCAAGAGGTCCGGGGTCGACCTAACCTAACCTAACCTAAGGATATTTTAGTCAGAATCTAGAACCAGTTAAAGTCTCAACTGGTTCTAGATTCTGGTTGAAGAGGATTTTATGAGATTTTAAACTGATGTATACTAGTGAAGAGTTGCGTCGATAAGATAGAAATCGTTGCGAGATTATTATATAGTTGTTAAAGATCTAAAGAAGAAACCACTATAGGGCGTTTTTGTTTAGTATTTTTTAACATATTGTTGTTTGCATCTCATTATAGAGGGTAGGTACATGTTATTTCACGTAAACCCATTTTTGTACAAATTTCAAAAATCGAGGGGCTTGGTGGTGAAATTTGTAGTAACTTGTAGGGAACTCGAAGTTTTTCCTTTAAGTAAGATAATGCAAGGAGTTAGATTTTTTTCAGTGTGACGTAACTGTAACGAGTAACCTTAAAAAAAAGTTACTTACGTAACGCATTGTGATAGGATGATCCACTTTGTTGACTTGAAGGAGATTGCCCTCCCTGGAAATCAGGAAATTCTGCTTGATCGAAGTGAGGTTTATAGTGTCCACTCCAATCATTAGGGTCCATCGGGCTTAATTCTGCAAGAAAGAAAAAAATGAATGAATTTAAAAATTGGAACACTCTCGTTGCAGATTTTGCAACGCATATCAGTCAATCGTGAACATCAAACGAATATACATGTGTCTAGCAGTTCATGTATCGCACGATGCTGCACGTTAATCCACGATGATACGTTAATAGTTTTATAACTTCATTCAGGGTGATTTGTTTCGATATTTATTTTTCTTTGCATGTATCACCTTCTCGGAATCAAAGTCATCGGTGAACAGCGAAGAACATCGAGAATCGGAGAACTTTGGGACATTCAAATCTGAACAATACTTCAAGATGAGCTTAGGCAGGATTCAAATATTTGCAATAGAGCGATCTTGCACTGCCACCTACCTAACATCTATAAACTGTCCATATGAATAATTACAGAAATACCGAGAGCCTGATTTGCTCCAGACAAGCTTCGAGGTTCTAGAGACTCCTCTACCTGGCGTAGAACTCTGCAAAGATCCTACATACCCGTGCAGAAATTTGGATAGGGTTCTGGTGGGGTTCTCGCCAGTTTTCCCTGGTTCCAGTGTGGTCCTGGTATGGAAAGCTGATAGATGGTACAAGGCCCGTCACGCTCGCACTTGCAAACGCCCCATGTAGGGAAAACTCGGTACAAATAGTGTGTGTGCAGAGCGAAAAAATGTATAATTTTCTTGCTATTTCTTCAAAATTAAACTATTAAATTTTAAGGTTAGATTCTGAATTTTTGATTTCACGCAAGAGGTTCCAAATAACATTTATTCGCTCTATGACCGCACTAATATTCTGAAAAATAATAACGCTAGAGAGCAAAAAATACCTAATTATAATTTTTTAAAGCAAAATTCAGAACTGAAATTTTCAGGTCAGAACTTTCAACCAAACTTTTTAATATGAAAAGAACTCTAATTCAATTCATTTATGACAATAATCGAGGTTAGTATATACATTTTTACAGCATTTTCTTTTCCAAATAATACTTCACAAATTAAATTAGCTTTTGGAGAACTTGGATGAGAACTGTCTGATGTCTTGTCGCTCTTGACTGTATTTATTTATTTTCGAGCGCGATATTTTTTGACCGGATACGACTGCGGTTTTGTCACCTCTGGGTGACTTCACAGGGTTTGACGAACCCCAGATTTAGACTCGGCAACCCCCAAAATCTATATAGGATTGTTCTCACATTTCTCTTACACTTTCATCTCAGCATAACCTTGACGTGACTTTGAAATTACCTCTTGGTGACCTCTCAGGGTTGAGCGAACCCCATATTTGGACTCGGCGTCCCCTGAAACCTATATAGGATTTTTCCCACATTTTTCTAACACTTTCGTCTTAGTATGACCTTGACGTGACCTTGAAATCACCTCTGGGTAACCTTACAGGGTTGAGCGAACTCCAGATTCGGACTCAGCGGTACCCAAAACCTATATGGGATTTTTCTCAAATTTTTCCAACACTTTCGTCTCAGTATGACCTTGACGTGACTTTAAAATCACCTCTGGGTGACCTGGCAGGGTTGAGCGAACCCCAGATTCGAAATTAGCAACCTCCAAAACCTATATAGTATTTTTCTTACATTTTTCTAACTGTTTCGTCTCAGTATGACCATTGACGTGACCTTGAAGTCACCTCTGGGTGACCTGACAGGGTTGAGCGAACTCCAGATTAGGACTCAGCGATACCCAAAACCTATATAGGGTTTTCTCAAATTTTTCCAATACTTTCGTCTCAGTATGACCTTGACATAAACTCGAAATCACCTCTGGGTGACCTCGCAGGGTTGAGCGAACTCCAGATTCCAACTTGGCAACCCCCAAAACCTATATAGGATTTTTCTCAAATTTTTCCAACACTTTCGTCTCAGTATGACCTTGACGTGACCTCGAAATCACCTCTGGGTGACCTCACAGGGTTAAGCGAACACCAGATTCGAACCTGGAAACCCCCAAAACCTATATAGGATTTTTCTCACATTTTTCTAACTGTTTCCTCTCGGTATGGCCAAAAACGTATATACATATTTTTTCAGATTTATTTCGCCAGTTTTTCTCACTTTGACATTGAAATGACCTTGAACCGGACGTGGTAGAGGTTAACCGACCTCGGATTCGAAATCAGCGACCCTAAAATTCCTAGTATATCGCAATGAAGTCCGGTGATAATGCTTGTATCAAATGTTGACCAATGTAATCAATGTTGTGTATGCATTTAGTTCAGTTTTGTGATGTTTGAGTTTAGCCACGAGGCCAGTAGGTTTGTAACGACTGGTTATTTTCTATTGTATTTTGCTATTATTTGAAAGTCAACAATTTTGCATTGCCTTTACAATCTTTTCATGTAATATGCTTTTTCATGTAATATGACATGCTTTTACAAAATCAATTACTTGACCCAACCCTAACCCCAAATCCTTGAGCATATGGAGTGTCGAGAAAAGAATAAAATTGGATGTATTAGGGCTGTAAAAAGCTGTATTAGTACAATACCTAGTAATCTTCTATTTGAAATGTCTGTGAATTGTACATTTACGTTGTTTATTCTGCAAAATTGTATAAAATCACAGAATACTGATTTTGTTCTCTAGGAATAATCTCGAATTGTTGCTCGAGAGTTAAAATTCAATTTATTTTCGTAGAAATATTGCAAACGACAGATAGTCTAAATTTGTCTTGAATAAACTAGATTATTTAATAGCTACCTTAATTAACTGTGTCTTCATTCGTAAACATTAGTAGATACTTCAATCAACTACCCACTGGAGTTTTTTTTAAACACAGCGAACAAATAATCATTTAAACGAATACAATGTTTATAATATTTCATTATGTTTTTGATTATTTGAAGCACAATAACTTGAACTCACACTAAATAAACACAAAATAAATACAAAATAAATAAAGATAACACTATTCTCAACTTAATAAAACCACTCATAGTGAATAATTCATCAATTGCGCATTGTTTTTATCCCTTCCACTCTCACTACATCACAAAAAAGCCTGTGCATGTGAATTTCAATATTCAAGCATATAGCTAGAACTAATTAATAGTTCCAGAAAAAATCTAAAGACATTTGACATCAACATGGCTAAAAACAACAATTTTTAAAGATTTGTTCTCTAAATGAATGATAAGGGACAAGATTTTTGCATTATATTACATTAGAATAACATTCTATGGTTGACATTTGTGACAAATTGTCGTTTAATAACTGTTCAAACAAATGATAAATATCATAAACAATATAACTAGTTAAATAATAATTTGTTCAGGTTCAAAAATACTAGAGATATGCTCGAATACTGAGATCCATATGCAAAGGCTCTTTTTCTATGTAGTAAAAGTGGATAGGATGAAAACAATATTTAATTGAAGAATTATTCACTATGAGTGGTTTTTAAAAGTTGACAATAGTGTTATTTTCATAAGATTTGTGTTTATTTAGTGTTAGTTCAAGTTATTGTACATTGAACAACCAAAAACATGAAAAATTATAAACATTGTATTTGTTCAAATAGTTATTTTTTGGCGTCGATTACAAAAACATCTAGGGGTATTTCACTGAAGTATCTACTAATGTGCTTGAAACTATTTCCAGACTGATACATTCGTTTATATTGAATTCTGAATAGTTTATAGGAATTTATTTGTTTAAAAATCTTTTTTTTTGCATAACTCAAAAAACTCCTAGATGTGTGGTGAGACGAATCCAAATATATTTTCAGTTTTTTGATAAGACGATTACTTTTGTTTGAATGAATTTCCCAATTTTTAAATCTATATGTGTAGCTTAATGCAGGGTCGTTAAAAAACAAAGTTATTTATCAAAAATTTTTCTTTAGCGACCCCTCAACGAATTCTAATGATTTTCTGCAAGCTGAGTTTAAATCCAGAAACGTCAATCTAACTTTTCCGAGCATGCATGTTCCTCGTTCGATGAGTGACAAGCTTACACGTTTCCTCCACAAGTTTCAAATTATTTAAACAATTCTTATTTGTTAAGAAATTCCATTTTCTCTAGAAAATCATGAAAAGTGAGTATTTTTGGAATTATCAGAACAGAATGTGAATTTCGAAAATATTTGTCTAAAGTTATTTTTCAATTGTTCAAACAATTTATATTTACGTCGATTTTTCCCCACCAAATCATGGACGCAATCAATGGATCTTAAAATTAATATTCGTTATTTAAGGCACTATTAAATCATTTATGAAACCATCAATGATAATCATTCACTTGTAACTTTTTCTGAAAAAAGTGGAAGAATTCAATTTTTTTTCTTTAATATGTATTTCATTATATAATGAATCCCATCAAAAACATCTGTGATGCAGAAAATCTGCCAAGCTTGTTATCAAGCTTGTGATCAAGAAGGCGATACTTTTGTTTTAATATACCATGCACAGATTCAACAACCCAGCGAAGTTTGGTAACAAAACGTGACTGATTAGACTCTTCTGCTGTCAACTGCTTCCACTTGCCTTTCAACGCAGGCATTAATACTTCAAACTTTTTTTCCTCTAAACTACAAACAATATCACGAAATCCGCGATCAAGTACAAAAGTATCATCTTCCTTTAAAAAATTGCGTAGACCATTTGCATCTTCCAAAATATTTTTCAGAATTTCCGCATCAATTTTATTTGCCAGATACGGTCCAAGCATATCAATCACAGAACCGCCAGTCGTGCAGATAGTGAAGGATTTGCAAAGAGGAATTTTTTTTTGTCCCGAAAAAGGTTTCCTCTGGTACTCGTTGTTGGAACTTTTTTGGTGTCGTGCATACGTACCATCACAAATTATGAATAAATTATCACTCACATCAAACAGTTTCTTTGTTATTTCCGTAGTGTGCTTTTTAATGAGATCATCTCTGTTCAAAGCGCTTAAGCCGAAAGAAAATGGTAGAATATCAGTTTCGAAAGATTTAATTACGCTTGCACAAAAATCAGAAATTGATTTACGTAATTACTTTCAACTATGCAAATGTAAATAGTCTAAACATTATTATTTTTAATAATGAACATGACTTTATCAACATTCTATGGTGTATTTCAATTGTGACGAATTCATGAATACTGAGGTTCCTCATAGAGGATTTTTTTATGGTGTAAACCCAAAAATAATTTCTCTACGACCAATTTTCGTCCAAAATGTAAAATCCTGCGTTTACTTAAAATATTTATACATAATATACAACTTAACTTTTGTTCAACAAATAAGTTTTATAAGTTTCAAATATACTGTAAAGTTGAATGATGTTATCGAAAAATCCCATACATTCTCGTAAAATTCCTTAAAATATCAGAAAATCCCAATAAATTTCATAAAATTCTTCAATTGATATGAAATATCGTTGAATCCATTGAAATTCCATATCATCCCATGACACTTCATTAAAACCCATAAAATTTCATGAAATTCCATTGCATAGAATTTGTTCAGTTTGAATTATATTGTATGGTTAAATCGTAATCATTGCAAATTCAAATAGACTGAATTTGTCTCAAATAGGTATATGTTGTTTTTCCGAGGAAATAAGATGACACGTATTTTTCCGTTTTCAATAGGAGAACTTCTTTACAAAAATGTGAGTATTTGAATTATGAAAACTGATAAATGGATAATCCCGTGTGGAAATTTTGAGTTGGCCCCTGCGAGGGCCATCGTAATTTGCCCTTTTACTACGTTGGCCCTACGTTGGCAAACAACGAAGGGCCCACATAGTTTCGACATGCTCACCTTCGAAGGCCCCATATAGGCTGCCCACGGAGGGCCAATGAGGTGGCCCTCTGTAGTGCCCAGCGAAGCCCCATATAAGGCCCACATAGGCCCTAAAGTAGTTTTCCCCTTTATTGCCCTGCAAGAGCATTTTTAAATTTTTTTAAATTGAGTTCAATTCAGAATCATTAGCGGTTCTACAAAATTAACATATTATTATCTACAAAACGTCTTTTGCCAAAAGTAATAAGTGCAAAATAAGAATTTTATTTCATACTTATTACTTTTGATTGAAGACGCTTTGTATATAATATTTAGTTAATGTTTTGAAATCGGTAATGACTCTGAATACCATTCTTATTTTTTTAAACAAAAGCTGCTATTATAATGATGGCGTTCGAACATTTGATCTTATCTTTCTGCCTCCATCCCAATCTTTCGAACCTCTAAGCACAGTTCCTACGTCTGTAGAAAATGCTTTTCCGGTAAGGTCCTTCCCCTCCTTATTCACATGTAGTAATTTTAAAGCGGCTATAAAAATAATAAGAATATTTAGATTTGATAAATAATACTATGACAATATTAATACTGAACGAAGCTAGATATTTTTTACATGAAATCTTACCAACCAAACATCGATACATTGCAGTTTCAGAAAACGTTTGCGTAGGATTAATAATAGGGGAGGCCTCATCGTGAATGGCGTTTATTCACTATTTTTAAATAGAAATAATACGAATTGGTTGTTTTAACCTCAAAAGCACCACGTGGAGAGAAGGCGAACGCGAAGTGGTGTCGAAGGGAATCATTGGACCATGGAACGGAACGTAACACCCGGAATCGAACCGGATCGAGAATCCAGTCAGCCAATGAGATGACAGGAATGACTGCGGAATTTGGCGCGAAATTACAATTGAAATGTATATTTCCTCCGAATCATTATTTATAGAATTGAATTATAATCAATTGAAATATTTCTACACTAAAATTAGTATACTCAAAACAAAAGAAAACTATAAAAAATAAACTGGTGACATTTTCAGAATGCCAATTGTTCATACATTACATTCCTAATTGTAAAAAAGTTATTATTTGTTATCAAAATTTAATACTATGAACTGTAAATATAGCCTTTTTGGCCTGATCGATATTTTTCACATCTAATTTTATTTAAATTTTTCTTATCCATGTTTTCTTTCGAAGAATCACTACTTCTCATTCACCATAACAGACCATCAACATTTTTGACTTGAAAAAGCGCAATTGGGACCTCTGAATGTCATTCTTTCTGAGCACCCTCGCCACGTACCTCACTAGTATCTCTCAAACTTTACAGGTTAGGTAACCAGCTGACTGCAGTCCGCACTGTATGACAGCTGATCGGTGATCATAGTCATAGGTGACTGATCGGTATTCTGAACACTCTAATATATCTTTGCTCTAATCCTCCTAATGTGTATGAGTCTGCGATCCGCAGTATTGGCTGGCCTTTCAACGTTTTAATGTTTTTGACGTGATCAAAACAATGGTCAGCAACCATTTTTTTTGTGAAAATTTTATAAAAACCTAACCTTTGTATTCAGTCATTTTTGGCTTTAGAATTTAGCTGCATAATGGAGAATGTTTCTATATGTTCGACAATCCCAAAGAAGGTAAACAAGATTATGATAAAAATATTTTTTTGGATTTTTTCTAATAATTTAATCATTGTTTTTGGACTAATTTTTGAAGTTTTTTTGTTTTCCTTGGTGATTGGACTTGGAATTTTTTGTAGAAAAACATAAAGGGGCAGACATGTAGGCCCCTGCGAGGGCCCAGCTGGGCGTTTCCACAGTGGGCCGCCTTTGTGGGGCCTCTAGAGGGCCACGAATTAAAAGAGGCCAAGCTGGGCAGTTTCCACACGGGATGTTGTTTTTTCGTAATTTGCTTTTGGGTATTTCGAGAGCCCGAAAATAGCCCGAAATTCTGTAGTAGTTCGTTTTGTCCAGAAATAATTTTCCAAAATGGAGAGTTGGTTGTCAGTGGCAATGGTTGTTTTCTCGAAATTTGTTTTTGAGTGTTTTAAGAGCCCAAAAATAGCCCAAAATTATAGATAGTTTGTTTTGTCCAAACATTATTTTTCAAAATTGAGGGTTGGTTGTTAATGATAAGGGTTGTTTTTTCGGAATTAGTTTTTTGGTATTTCAAAAGTCCGAAAATAGCCTGAAATTCCGGTATGATTAGATTTAAAAATTTTACGGTTTATATCTACTGGAGATGCTAGCTGCTCGGGCAGTCGGCACCTCCACCTAAAATGTTGTTCTTCAGGAAAAATACAAGAGCCCAAAAATCGGCATTATCGCACCAAATTAGCCCAAAAATAGCCCAAAATTATGGAGTACTTTTTTTTGATCAAAAAGTATTTTTCAAAGACAAGGAGTGGTTGTCAGTAATAGGGGTTGATTTTGGGAAATTGATTCTTACGTATATCGAGATCCCGAAAATAGCCCGAAATTCTATAGTAGTTTGCTTTGTCCAAGAATTATTTTTCAAAATTGAGGGTTGGTTGTCAATGATAGGGGTTGTTTTTTCGAAACTGGTATTTTCGTATTTCAAGAGCCCGAAAATTGTCCGAAATTCTGGTATGATTAGATTTTGAAATTTTAAGGTTTTTATCTACTGGAGGTGCTAGCTGCTCGGGCAGTCAGCACCTCCACCAAAAAATTTTGTTTTTTGAGAAAAATACAAGAGCCCGAAAATCGGCATTACCGCCCAAGATTAGTCAGAAAATATCCCAAAATTCTGGAGTAGTTTGTTTGGTCCAAAAATTATTTTACAAAATTTAGGGTTCGTTCTCTGTGACAAGATTTGTTTTTTCGAAATTTGTTTTTTAGTATTTCAAGAGCGCAAAAATAGCCCGAAATTCTAGAGTAGTTTGTTTTGTAAAAAAATAATTTTTCAAAATTGAGGGTTACTCGTCAGTGACAGGCGATATTTTTTCGAAATTTTTTTTGGGTATTTCAAGAGCCCGAAATAGCCCAAAATTCTGGAGTAGTTAGTTGCGTCCGAAAATCATTTTTCAAAATTAAGAGTTGGTTGTCAGTCACAAGAGTTTTTTTTTAACATTTGTTTTTGGGTATTTCAAGAGCCCGAAAAGAGCCCGAAGTTCTGGAGTAGCTTGTTTCGTCCAAAAATTATTTCTCAAAATGGAGGTTTGGTTGTCAGTGACAGTTGTTTTTTGAAAATTTGTTTTTGGGTATCTCAAAAGCCAGGAAATAGCGCGAAATTCTGGAAGTTATTTTTGTCCAAAAATCATTTTCAAAAATTGAGGGTCGGTTGTCGGTGACAAAAGTTGTTCTTTGAAAATTTGTTTGTGGGTATTTCAAGAGCGCGAAAATAGCCCGAAATTCTGAAGTAGTTTGTGTTGTCAAAAAATAATTTTTCAAAATTGAGGGTTGCTTGTCAGTGACAGATGATATTTTTTCGGAATTTGTTTTTGGGTATTTAAAGAGCCAGGAAATAACCCGAAATTCTGGAGTAGTTTGTTTTGTCAAAAAATTATTTTTCAAAATTGAGGGTTGGTTGTCAGTGACAGGGGTTGTTTTTTGAACATTTATTTTTGGGTATTTCAAGAGCCAGAAAATAGCCCGAAATTCTCGGGTAGTTTGTTTCGTCCAAAAATTATTTCTCAAAATTGAGGTTTGGTTGTCAGTGACAGGAGTAGTTTTTTAAAAATTTGTTTTTGGGTATCTCAAAAGCCAGGAAATAGCGCGAAATTCTGGACTAGTTATTTTTGTCCAAAAATCATTTTCAAAAATTGAGGGTCGGTTGTCGGTGACAGAAGTTGTTTTTTGAAAATTTGTTTCTGGGTATTTCAAGAGCGCAAAAATAGCCCGAAATTCTGGAGCAGTCAGTTTTGCCCCAAAATCATTTCTCAGAATTGAGGGTTGGTTCTCAGTGACAGGGGTTGTTTTTTTGAAACTGGTTTCTTGGTATTTCAAGAGCCTGGAAATAGTCCGAGATTTCTGGTATGATTATATTTAACAATTTTAAGGTTTTCATCCACTGGAGGTGCTAACTGCTCGGGCAGTCAGCACCTCCACCGGAAATTTTGTTTTTTGAGAAAAATACAAAAGCCAAAAAATCGGCATTACCGCCCAAGATCAGCCAGAAAATAGCCCAAAATTCTGGAGGGGTTGTTTTGTCCAAAAATTATTTTTAAAAATTGAGGGTCGGTTGTCAGTGACAGGGGTTCTTTTTCAGAAATCTGTTTCTGGGTATTTCAAGAGCCCGAAAATAGCCCGAAATTCTGGAGTAGTAGCATGCAGGTATATATTTTGGGTTTTTTCTTATACCTAGCGGCTTTCGCATATGTTTAATTACCTACTGAGGTAAAACTAAAGAAAAATTCAAGGTAGAAAAACAACTTTCACAGGTGAAAAAATTGTTTTTTTTGTTCATTTTTACGCTTTATCATGATCTATATTATCCCTTCGACGGCAGACTTGGGTCAAAAAGACCCCAGGTATGTTCAACCTCAATTTGAGTCCTTCCATAATGGTTATTCTTATAAGTGGAATTTATATGATTGAGAGAGAAGTAATGGAGGCAGGGGAAGAAGGAGAAGTATGTGAGGGGAATTAGGGGAAATAGAGGGTGGAGAAATAAGGGAAGTAATGTGATGGTATTGTGTCATGTGAGGGGTTGGGAAGTAGAAGAAGTATGTTTAAGTGAGGGATGTTGAGGGAAAGAAAGTAGAGAAAGGAGAAGTAAGGAATGTGAGGATATAAAAAATGGTTGAAGTAAGGGATATGAACATTGTGAGGGGTTGGGATGTAGAGAAGGGAGAAGAGAAGTAAATGAAAGTAGAGGAATTGAGGAGAAGGAAAGTAGATGAGGGAGAAGTAAAGAAAGGGGGCAAGGAGAAGTATGAAAGTGGAATTAAGGGAAGTAGAAGATGGAGAAGTGAGGGAAGTGATGGGATTGGAAGTGTGGGATGTGAGGGGTTCGGTAGTAAGAGAAGCGAGTGTAAGTCTGGGATATGAGACGGGAGGAAGTAGAGGAAGTAGAGGAAGGAAAGGTAAGAAAAGTGAGGAGGTAGAAAGTAAGAGAAGTGAGGGATGTGAAGAATGTTAGGGGTTGTGACGTGGAGGAGGGAGAAGTAAGAGAAGTGAAAGGGGTGAGAAAGTACGTGGGTCGGATGCGTGGGGAATAAATGTAGGGGAGTTGAGGCGAGAGAAAGTAGATGAGGGAAAAGTAAGGGAAAGGAGAGGTGAAAGATATGGTAAATAAGGGGCTGGGCAATGTGGGAATTAGTGAAAGTGAGGGTATGAGAAGTGAGGGATGTGATGGCAATGGAAGCAGGAGAAAGAAGTGTTTACTTCATAACGTTCATCTATGGGTATGTGAGATGTTAAGGAATATAAAAGGCAGTTTAAATGGAAAAGTACCAAGAGGAACTAAAAAACCGCAATAAAATGTTCAAAATGCATTATATTCAATACATTGCCACATAAAATATAGAGGGGTCTGGCCAGGCCACATGTGCCAAATTGTAGTATATTCCAATAAATATCCTTGTAATTATCCTTGTATGGCATGTATCCTTTCATATTTTGTTTAATGACTGCTAAGGAATTTTAGGAAAAGTCAGGGAGTTTCAAGTCGCTAGCTCAATCAGAAGTATACTAAAAAAACATTCTAAATCGCGAATGGTCTTGCTGGACCCATGTGCCAAACGGAGGGTTAAATCGCTTTGCACAGTTGGCAAAAATTTCGTTGTAAGCTATAATAATGAATAGCAACAGAAAACCTGACAAGTTTGAATTCGAATTGTTTTAACCACAAATTATTTTATAACAACTAATGAGACGCTTTATTCGGTAAATGAATAATTATGCATTAAGATGAAATACCAATGCAATGAATATAGAAGATATATGGATGAAAGATTGTTTGATATGGAATGATTTTGTATTATGTTGAATTCTACTTACCAACAAAATCAAGAAACATGACGAGCAAGAAGATCAGCGTTAGTAAAGAGATCTTCATTTTACCACAGGCACAAAGAAATTACTTGTTGAAGAATTTCTCGCACTGCAACAGAATGGATGCTTGAATTTTTTTCGCTTATATATATACTGGCCATTATCTTCTTATTGTTGACGAAATTTCTCATTTGCAGGATGGGATTTTTCCACCACCACTGGCCTCTCCTCATTTAACTTCATGAGAGCGACCACTAACCCGAGCCTCTGGAGCTGAGCAGAAGGAAGTGGGGGTGGAACTTAAAAATGTGGCCTCTGAGTCGATTTCCCCTCGCTAGGAAAATCTAGACTACATGTAGGCCGCGGATTGGCCTTGCGTGACGCGTATTTTGTTTGCTATAAAATAAACCAACTTTATTTGTATACGATTAGACTCACGTTCCTCTCCCTTTTCCAGCCCCACCAATCAAGTTTACCAAGATTTTCAATTTTCGTTCTAAAGAGCTGTAGAGAACATTCACAAAATACGTGGTACTTTCTGGGGCGGGGGGGGGGGGGGGTATCATTCTTCATGTTAAGAAGAATGGAAAACATATCACGCAGGGTGGGTGTTCAACATTAATGAAACATGTATCACGTATTCTGTGAATGACCCCGGACGTCTATAGCCACGGCCATAAAATTAAAATCATGCTTTAATTTATTCTCATCCTGGTACCCTATTAACAAAAAAGTGTGGAATCATCAGAAAATAAGTCAGGACTACTGACCATTTCTGACCACTTTTTTACGTTTTTCGACAGACATCGTGAGGAAAAGTCAGAACTCATGAAAAAATGTTCAGAAATCCTCAGAGCTTGGGTTCCATTGATAATCCTTCTAATAGGGGTCCAAGAGTAGTATGCCATAAAACCTAATCTCTTTCATATTTCCCAGGTTATTTATATTTATTCATTCATATTTTTATGTTTAATTATAAATATTCATATACTAAATGACTCTGAAGGTGAATCTGAAAATTTTGTCCGTTTTGACGTATCTCTTATCATTTCTTGTCATTTTTTCCGTAGAATGGAATGTCGTTATCAGTTTCACCGTAATTTACAGATTTAAGCAAATTGTTTGAATAGTCGAAGCTTCAGTGGAGCGAACGTTGTATCCACAAAAACACTTTCAAGGAGAACTATTTTCGTAGCATGGTAAGAGATTCTTGTCCAATAATTTTCTGAGCTGATTCGTAGTATGCTCACTGATTGAACAAAGATTCCAGCCAAACAAATTTTTGTTATCGAACCTTATCTCAGCTGAGGCTTCTGTTTTTCTTTCAACGACTGAAAAATTAGATTCTTTTTTTATGTAAAATCATCTTTTAGTTAAATTCGCTCCGTCAGTTTCACCATTTATAATTTTTGAGTTTTTGTATCACTGAATTGCGGCGCAAATCCATTCATGTGCATCGCCAATGATAAATTTAGCGTCACAAAACCCTTCAGGAAAATTTTGATAGCATGACCTTGAAGAACTGCAAATGAGTTTCTGGTAAGTTTCTGGAAAATCTAAGGGTTGACATATTTCGAATGTGTTAGACTATAAAGGGTAATTGCAAAAATGTTGGCGACTTTAAGTTCCAGCAATTTCTCACTTTCTTATTTGAATAATAACTCTTCTCTTAAGTTATATCGAGGTATAATTTAGTAAAGTTTTCAAATTTTGAACAATTTTGTTTAGAAATTATCAGTACAAAAGTACGCATAATGTCTGGTCACGTACCTGTCCCGAACTTCAAATTTGAATTTAAAAAATTGCCAAATAATATTGTTACCATTTTTTTAATCTTCAAAATTCAGTTCAGGATTTTAAAAATTACTTAAAAGTCTGCCACACAGGTATTTTGTCTTGTCATGCTCCATTGCTGTTTTATGTTAGAACTCAAAAATCATTATTTGAGGTGTTCATAATGTGCGATAAAAGTTTTAATTTACGAAGTGTCTCGTCGTCCCGAAATTCGGGATGACTAGCCCGTTTTCAACATTTCTCTAGTCGTCCCGAAAATTATGTATTTTTTTTATTTCTCTCCTTTTGAGTAAGCCGAAAATTAACAAAACTGCTATTCATCCCTAATTAAAAATAAATGTTAAAAAACGGATAAAACTAAGAGTTAGGTTATATTTTATAAAGTGTAGTCTTTTAAGCTTTAACGTATCCAAATTATGTTATGTATTTGCACTGTGTCACCGCAGTCTCAAGGTCGTTCGAAACTTTCCTATGATTTCCGCGCTCTGATTGGACCTTCCTTTGATGTGATCTAGACACTAGACTAGATACACTTGTTGCCTTTGTATTTAGAATCAATCATTCATTGGTAAAGAGTAAAATCCAATAATTATTCGCTCTCGCACTCTAAAACACTTTTGTGTGATCCAAAAATGAATTTAATTAATTCTACCATGATGATTTATCATAAAAAATGTATTTGAACATTTAATAATTCCAAAAAAGCGCGTTATTTACTGTCAATGAGACTGTCGATGCGACGCATGCGCAGTACAGTTGGGCAGCCGAATTGAGAGCACTGCATCTTTATTCGGTTTTTCGTTCTATTTTGCGTGTTATTGCCCTTTGGTTAACGATCACGTTACATATAGATCAGCTGTTCTGTGTGCCGGCCTATACTGGCCGTAACACCCCTACCCCTTTTCCAACGCCTCGTGGAGGCGGAAAGGCACCCCTGTGACAGGTCACAAAAATGATGTAAGGTAACACCCCTACCTCTTTTCCAACGCCTCGTGGGGGCGGGAAGGCACCCTTGTGACAGGTCACAAAAATAATGTAAGGCAACACCCCTGCCCCTTCTCCAATGCCTCGTGGGGACGGGAAGGCACCCCTGTGACAGGTCACAA
>CAKNXH010000746.1:458211-481804 GCA_932178445.1 Andricus quercusramuli | reverse complement strand
TCCAATGCCTCGTGGGGACGGGAAGGCACCCCTGTGACAGGTCACAAAAATAATGTCACAATAAAAAATAATGTCACAATAATAATGTTCAGTTGGTTAGACGCTCGGACTTCACCTCAGAGGTCCGGGGTTCGATCCCTGAGCCGGTACCTCTTGAAATTTTTCTATGTACCTTTACCGAGGTTCTGGTGGTTCGGAACCCACCTTAAGCTGTAGGTCCCCCCATCATGCACTTGACTGCAACCCAGTCCGTGAATGATGGGGTAAAAACCAGGCTTTGCCCAATATGTCAGGGCACACGCTCTTATCAGGTCACTTGATTGCATTATAATAATGCGTCCGTGACTGATAATATATACCGGGACTACCCCGTGCATAATATTCAAACAAACAAAAAATCCAACTCTAACCAAAAATGCCTTCGACATATTGGGCTGTAACCATCTGAAGCCTGAGAGAAAAATGAGTTTCCTCATTTTTTATTATTATTATTATACCATTAAGCTATTTCCCTTTCGGGGTAGGCGTGACTTGCTCGGTTGGAAAGTAGTGGGATAGGTATATAGGTGTAAATTAGGTCGTTATATGGTATAAGGTAGATAGGTATATAGGTTTATATGTGTTAGGTATAGATATTTTAGATTGATCTGGAGTTTTCGTGTTATTTATTCAAATGACACGTTCACTCCGCAACACTGCTCCGACCCAGGTTGCTGATCAATCTCTCTAGCGATCACCCCAAGTGAGGAGCCTCACAAAATTGTTATGTATGGTTCCCCACTTGGGCCCATTAGTATCCAAGGTCTTTGTTTCAGGCATCATTCACTCTATTGTCACTCTGCTTATAAACTACTTGTCGCCACACTTTTCTGTCCTGGCATACTACTCTAGCTTCCTTTACGTCCATGCATTTCTTCATGCAAGCTCTTCTGTTCCTATGACTTCTTATGTCTCTTCGGATTAATGTCTCATTTACAGATTCTAACCATTCTTTCGGCGGTCTACCGCTGGGCATTCTGCCATTTACTTTACTTTTATATAGTTGCTTCGTCAGTCGTTCATCTTTCATTCTTTCAAGATGTCCGAACCATCTTAACTGATTTCTTTCTCATATGTCAACTAGCGTCTCTCCTGTGCCACATTCTTTGAGGATTATCTCGTTTCGGACTTTGTCCATCAGTGTTTTTCCGCATATTATGCGCAGAGGTTTCATGCCGATCGCGTTGATTTTACTCCTGTCCTTTTCTTGACAGGTCCATAATAAATGATAATAATAATAAACTTTCAGATTCGTGTTTCTCGCCAAAAATCCTATAGGAATCCTCTTCAAAACTTTGTCGCCACGGATATCGTAATCTTGCCCATAATTACAGTATCAGCATTTTTTCGGCACAACTAGCCAAATGGTGAAAATAGTCTAGTCATTTTCAGTAATTCTGGTCTAGTTGAAAGCAGTAAAATTAATTAAGTGCATTATTTTCAGGCTGACTAGACAAATGTTGAAAATAAGCTAGTCGTCCCGAATTTCGGGGCCATTAACATTTTTTGTGATTTTTGTCTAGTTAAAACGAGAAACTTCATAAAATGCATTATTTTCGGGACGACTAGCCGAATGGTGAAAATAGGATTGGCAATTTTCTTAATTTTGGTCTAGTTAAAAACAGGTTGATTAATAAAGTGCACTATTTTCGGGATGACGAGCCAAATGGTAGAAATAGGCTAGTCGTCCCGAATTTCGGGATGACTAGCCAAATGGTAGAAATAGGCTAGTCGTCCCGAAATTCGGGACGACTAGACGCAGCCTTTCCCGTTCTTGCTACATGCGCGCCCCCCCCCCCCATCTTAGTTTACGCGCTTTCATTACTCTATTAATATTTGCTGACCCGTAGAGAGCCTGCAGCTCATCATTATGCAGTTTTCTCCATTCGCCGGTCTCTTCGTCCCTTTTTGGACCATAGATTTTTCTAAGTACTTTATTCTCAAAAACTCTAAACCTATTCTCCTCTCCTTTCGTCAGCGCCCACGTTTCGCACCCGTACATGACGACCGGCATTATTATTGTTTTGTAGATTCTTACTTTGATGTTTCTAGATAGCAATCGCGATTTTAATAGTGTATTTGCTGCATAATAGCACCCATTTCCAGCGTGCAGCCGCGCGTTTATTTCCGTTTTAATCTTAGTTTCGCTAGTTATAATAGACCCGAGGTATTTAAACTCGCTAACCCTTTCGAATTTCATATTTCCGGCCATAAGATCCCCGTCTTGATTACTTTGTTCAGATCTGACGACGGTCATATATTTAGTCTTCGATTCGCTAACTTCCAAGAAAAAGTGTTAAAAAGGACGCACGAAAGTGCATCGCCCTGTTTCAGGCCATCGCGGATCGAAAACTCTTCAGATAAACTACCGTTTACGCGTATTCTACCCCTACTGCCGCTTAAGCAAATTTCGATAAGTCTAACCAATTTTCTTGGTACACCCAAGAACTCTAGGATCCAGTAAATTCGTGCGCGTATAATAGAGTCGTAAAGCTTTTTTGAAATCGATGAATAGCTGATGCACTACTTCTTTAAATTCCCATTTTTTGTCTAGCAGTAGCCTAATTGTAAACATTTGATCGCTTGTAGATCGGTTTCGGCGGCATCCACACTGGTAGTCCCCAATGATTTCCTCGGTAAAAGGAGTCAGTCTACTTAGGATTACATTAGACAGGATCTTGTAGCACGAAGGTACAAGTGAAATTCCCCGATAATTGTTACAGTCAGTTTTATCGCCTTTTTTAAAGATGGGAATAACGATAGAGGTATTCCATTCTTCCGGCATGCGTTCTGTTTTCCAAACTGTGCGTATTAATTTAATAATTTGTCTTGTGAGGCAAGGGCCTCCATTTTTTGTCAGTTCTGACGGTAGGTCGTCGATGCCCGCGGCTTTGTTATTTTTCAACTTCTTTATAGCCATTTCTATTTCTATATCAGCAGGATCATCAATTAATAGATCAGCAGTGTGGATTTCGCCGAGATTACCTTCAACGGGGGCTTCGCGTACATTTAATAGTTTATCGAAATAGTCTTTCCATAAATTCAGTCTCTCTGTCGCATCGGCTACTAAATTGCCATTTTCGTCCCTCATTACTTCCGTTCTACTTTGAAAGCCTTTCCTTATAAAATTGATTCCCCTGTACATCTTGCGCGGGTTATTCTGTTTATTATGCGTTTCTATTGCTATTATTTTATTCTTTTCCCACTCCCTTTTCTTGGATCTATGAAGCCTATTTGTACTTTTACTAATCTCGAAATACTTCTTATGTGTTTGATCGCACTTATTTTGTAAACTAATTAGTCTGGCCTTCCGACGTTTTTCAGAACCGAGTTTGCACTCTTCGTGAAACCATGGTTTGCTTTTTGTTAATTTCTTTAAACCTATCGTAAGTTTCGCGGCTGTCTTTATCGCCTTTTTTATATTGCTCCACAGGGTTTCCGGATCCTCCTCGCAATTATTGTTATCGTCTCTCTGTTCTTGGAGAGCGTCAAAGCTGTTAGAAATCTCAACTTGATAATTTAATGTTTCTGTTGCTGTTTTGAACTTATCTATATTGAAACGAACTGTTAGCTCTGTGCGGCTTGTTTTCACAGTTATCGCTAGCCTAAATCTTATTTTTACTATCACGAGAAAATGGTCTGCATTTAAATCCGCTCCCCTATACGATCTTATATCGAGAACGTTTGTATGACGTCTTCTGTCAATTAGAACGTGATCAATCTGATTGTGAGTGATACCATCTGGTGATGTCCAGGTGGCCTTATGTATATTTTCATGCTTGAAATATGTACTTTTGACAACGAGGTTCTTTGAAGCTGCAAAGTTTATTACTCTACTTCCATTGTCGTTACTGATGTCATGCAAACTTTCTGATCCTATTGTAGGCCTATACATCGCTTCTTTTCCAATGTTCGCATTGAAATCTCCCAATACTATTTTTGCGTCAAAAGTTGAGAACTTGTCAAAAACCTGCTCGATTGTTTCGTAAAAGAGATCTTTAGTGTCTTCGTCTTTGTCCTCGGTGGGGCAGTGCACATTGATTAATACCTGTTTGCTGAAATTACCCTTTAGCACAATGTATGATAACCGATCGTTAATGAATTGCATGTGGATAACCGCTTGCGAAATTCGTTTATTAATAAGAAAACCGGTACCCAGTGTGCGCCCCTTAGCTCCCCCATAGTGAAAAGTATAGCTATCCTTAGAAATTGACGCGAAATCGCCCGGCCAGCAGGTTTCTTAAAGTGCTATTAAGTCAGTTTTGTATTTATTTGCTATCCCAATGAGTTTGCTAAATCCGCCAGAATTTAGACTACGCGCGTTTAGAGTTCCCACCCTTAGATCTTTAACTGTAGTTTTTTTTTGCAAGCTAGCCATGGTAGTTTCAAAATAATCCGCACGTTAGGATCCTATTCCGATCGTAGGTGAGTCCACTGTCCCAGGAGTGATAACCCCCATACCTCCCTAGGTGTAAGTATGGGAGCTTTCCGGCTCTGACAAGGACCATGTCAACTTGTCGTCAGACACATTACAGTTTCGCCCTCGTATCCTAACGCCCCCCTGCAAGGCAGCGCGCCTACTGACATCAGTACCCCTTCGACCCTATACAGGCGAATCATTCCACACATCCCTTGCGGGCAGTGTCATCGCTGCGGTGTCCAATGGGCAGCAGGATTTTTCCCTTACAAGATTTTTAGTTTCGGTTCGGGTAGTGTTTCTTAGGTGGATACACGCTGCACCTCGGCCTGCCAGGACCCACCCATTGCGTATGAACGTGAATGGGTGGGTCCTCCCAAGCCATGGTCATCGTGTTTTCTACCAGTGCTAGGCAGTGCTAGGCTAACATCTTAGGCTGGGCTCACCACACCCACGACTGGTTCCTATCGGCTGTCCGCGGCTGCTTATTCTTGTATTCGCAGCTAACCTGAGGGGCTGTTCAGCCTAACGGGCCGTTCCTCTATCCGCAACCCGAGGACGCGCTGCGTAGTGGACTATCTTATGAATAATTTAATGAAAAGAAATCACAGCATTAAAAGATTCAAAATTCAATTATTTTCTTCCAAAAATAATCTTCTTTTCAGCTCATTAGAGACAATTACATAACAAAGGAAAAATTAGTTGACTTTTTTTGCGTTTTCTCCCTTTTTTGCCTTTGTTATGTTTTTTTCTCTAATTAACCGAATAGGATATTGTTTTTGAAAGTTACATTTTCAACCAAAAAGATGAATTCTCAACAAAAAATTTAATAATAAAATTGATATATCAACTAAAAAAGTTTTCATTTTCAAATGAATAATCAAAAAAGACAAATTTTCGAAAGAACAGTTGAATTTCTAACAGAAAAGTCAATATTCTACCCAGAAAAAGCGAATTTAAAACAAAATAGTTAAATTTTCAAACAGCAAAGATGAACTGTCAACCAGAAAAGGTGAACATTCGAACCAAAACCAACACTTCTCAACGAAAGAGTCGAATTTTCAATAACAATTGTCGTTATTTTTCAACCAATTAGTTGAAATTTATACCAAAACAGTTGAATTTTTAACAAAATACATGAATTTTCAACCAAAATAAACGAAGTGTCATCGAAAAATATAATAGTCGACATTATTTCTGCAAAAAAATATTTTAATTTGAAATTAATTACAGTTAAATTGAACAATGACTAATTGCGCCATCAAACGTAAAATAGTACCTTTCAATGTATCAGTAGATACATAACATTAATTAAACGAATGGAAATTCACAATGTTGCCTTCTTATTGTTCAAATAAATTTGAAAATGTTACACAATCGCGTTCTTTGCTTAAACTTTTATATTTGTCACGTTCACCAGTGTTGCAAACTTTTCAAAAATAAAATATATACCGCTAAATAAAATCTCCTATTTTCTGTAAGCAATTAGTATTTTTGTAATACAAAATTAATGAATATTTCGACTAATCGAATTAGCTATTTTCTACTAATCTTCAGTAGCACACGCACATATTTATTCACAATGAAATATTTTGATTTTCACTAAAAAAAACTGTTCAAGTAAACCACAAGAGACAAATTTTCTTCAAAATAGATGAATCTTCAACTAAAAAGATAAATTTCAAAAAATATAGAATGGACTTTTAAGTTACAGAAATAAGTTTTTAAACTAATATAACAAATTTTGTACGATATAGTCAAATTTTTAACCAAACAAATGAATTTTCGACCAAAAAGATTAGATGTTCATCAAAGAAAAATTGACAAGAAATGTAATAGTTAAATTTTTAGTTGGAGAAATTAATGTTCAATTTGAAAGAAAACTAATTTTCAACCAAAGAAATGAAATTTTAACCAAAAAGATTCAGTTTCTACCAAAAAAGAATAATTTTGATCAAAATAAATATATTTCCAACTAAATATTTCAACTTTTAATGGAATTTTCAACCAAAAAAGTGAATTAGTCACCAAGAAGATTAATATTCTACCAGAAAAGAGAAAGTTTCAACAAATCACAAAAATTTTCTAACAAATATTTGAATTTTCAACGGTAAGAGCTTAATGTTTGACCCAACATGAAATAGTTAAATTTTCAATCCAAAAAGGGAATTTAAAAAGCAGTTTTAACCAAATAGTTAAAATTTTAGGGGAAAAAACACGATTTTTCAACTAAAATGATGGATCATCAACCAAAAAAATGAGTTTTTAACAAAGTAGTTTTACTTTCAACTAAGTGGTTGAATTTTGAACAAAAAAAAAAAGGATTTTGAGACGCTATACACAATTAGTGAAAATATGGAAAATTTAATGAAGTATTTATATTGGAAGAAAAATCCTGGGACCAAAGTCTAATTTACAGGATGATTCAAAATCATTATTTTCTTTCAAGATAAAATCCAAATCAGTTTAAATTTTCTAAGAAATCTTATTGCCGCACCGGTAATTTTTCTCACAATTCTTTTTTTCTCATCTCACTGAAAATGTGAAAAAAATGGCCAAAGGGGTGGTTTTTCTTCAAGGAAAATCACTTTTGAGACATGAGAAACTTTTTTTACATTTTTTTTCATTTAATTTTTTTTTATATTCTTTAATTTTCTGTTAAAATTCTTTTTTCAACATACAAACTTTTCAAAATTCTTAGAAAGCTTCTTTTTTTCTCAATCTTCAAAAATCTGGATTTTGTTTTACATTCTTTAATATATTTTCAAATTTCAAATTGTTTATTAATCTCTTTAAAATTGCTACATACTTATAAATTTACGTTGAAATTATTCGAAATTTTCCTCAAATCTTTTTAAATTGTGCCTAATTAAAAAAATTGCCTTAAAATCTTCCAGAATATTTTTCCACAATTTTTTAAATCTTTTAAAATCTTTTTAAATAATCTCTTCGAATCAATTAAAAAAAAATTACAAGTTTTCCTAGGAATATTAAGAAAATTTTTTTATTTTCTTGAAACCTTTCCGAATTCTTAAAAAGCTTCTTTTTTCAATCTTCCAAAATCTGTATTTGGTTTTAAATTCTTCGAAAACTTTTCAAATTTGAAATAGTCCATCAATATTCTTAAAATATCGAAACGCTCTGAATACCTTTTAAAATTACCAAAAATTTCTCTAAAATCTTTTTAAAATAAAAAAAATGTCTTTAAAATCTTCCGGAATCTTCTTGGCAATTTTTGAAATCTTTCGCAATCTTTTTGAATTTTTCTTTGGAATTAATTTTTGAAACAACATAAAAAATTTCAATTTGAAAATGAATTAGAAAAAATTAAAAGTTTAAACAAATCTTTATCTTTAAACTTATTCAAATTATTTAAGAATTCCTTCAAACTATTGAAATTAATTTGAAAATCCTTGGAAGATTTCTAAATGCCCTAAGACATTTAAAGGCCTTTGAAATATTTATAAATCTCCTGGAACATTTTATTGCTCTTAAAAATTCCTTGGGTCTTTCAAAAATACCCTGAAATATTCAAAATCCTTTGGAGTACTTCAAAATCTTCGAAATTTAAAGAAGGCTCCTTAACAGAGACTTGGAGTTGGTGTAGTTAGTTTTGAGGCAATTTATCAAAAATTAAACCATATATTTGAAAAATTAAATACTTGATAGAAAATAACCTTTTTGATACGAAATAATTTTTTTTTTTTAATCAAACTGGTAGCAAAAACGTTTTTTTTCTGTTAAATTAATTTTTTAAACTTAAAATGTAACTATTCTATTTTTGGTTGTAAGATTATTGTTGCGAGAATTCAAACATTTGGTTGAAAATTCAGCTATTTTGATAGAAAATTCAACTATTTATTTGAAAAATTGGGTACTTGGAAACAAAATTTTTTTTTAACTTGTCCTATTAAGCATAGAATAAATCTTCTTTTTTTGATTATCATTTTGGTTGAGGATTCAGATATCCATGAAAATTGATAATAAACAATTATTTCTTTAAATGATTTGAGCATGTCCTAAGATATGTTTTTAAAGAAAAATTCAATATAGAAGGCTTTGGTATTCCAAATCTGCAATTTTTAAACAATGCAAAACTGTGATCTTATCCGATTTTTTTTTAAATTACCTTTTATTTTTTCATTTTTTATGTTTCGCACGTTACATAACTTTAAACGTCTTGCAAAAATTTAAAAATATGCAGATACAAAATAGGAGGTTAATTATTTTATTAAAAGGAAAAAGTGCAATATTGACTTAAAAAAAAAAATTAAAATCTGCTTCTTCACTATAACTAGACTACTCTCTAAATCTGAATTAGTAGAAAACTACTAATTGGTAGTAGTTTTCTACTAATTCAAATAGCGCCGATTCGTTTACTGGTAATTAGTTAGAATCTACTAATTCAATGAGTAAGAATAACTGACTAAATGAATTAGTAACTATATCTACTAAATGAATTGGTAATGATACTACTAAATGAATTGGTAAATAAATGTATTGTTGGTTATTATTTCAAAGAGTAGTCTCAGGTAAATGTAAAAACTGTTTTTTCAACGAAGAAAATATTATTGAACTATATTAATAAGTTATTAAAGTCGGATAATGTCCGATTAAACAACAAGTTAGTTCAATCCGAATTGAAAACATGGTATTGTAATAATTAAAACTATAATATTATTAATCTTTAAAGGTTTTACAAGACAAAACCAACTCTGAGGTCATAATTGTTCTTTCTTTAGCCAGATAAAACTATTAAAAAATATAATATAAATCTTGGTGGAGAGCTTTGTAAGCTTTACACCATACAAGGTACGGCTGTACACTTGTCTTTGGCTGATTCTGGATACCCTCTACTTCCTTAGACACGTTACTAGCATCCTATAATACAACATTTTTATTACATTCTTTTAATGCGTATATCATGTTTAATTATTATTACAGTATAGCTAAATGAGGAAATCATACCTAAAAAAACATTCCCTGACAATTTCAAGCTCTATCCAGATATCTCAAGTTCTTTTTTGTATAATTGTTTATAGTACGGAGCCATTCAAATATGTTTCTTCTTTTATAAATCGACTCGGAATAAGTCCACAGTATCGCGAGTTTATTATAAATTTTTTTTCAGTTTCTGGGGATTTAATTAATATTTTCAATTTAGAAATCTTCAACAAATCATATGACAAGATATTCTCAGATATATTGGTACCATTAAATAATTAAATAATCAAATAATACTAAAAACATAATCAATCATTTCTTGAATTTGTCTTCAAAGTCTTTGAATTTGAATAATAATTCAAACAAATTTTTATTTGATAATTGACAGTTGAATTTTGAACTAAAAAAGATCAGCTTTCGACCTAAAATAGAATAATTAAATCTGAACATAAATTAATTTTCCAGAAAAAAACTGATTGAACTAAAATGATGAATCTTTTACTGAAATAAATGAATTTTTAACAAAAGTGTAACTTTTAACCAAGTTTTTTTTATCTTCAATGAAAAAGATGGAATTTCAAATAAAATTATGAATACTTCACTGGAATACTTACATTTTCCACCAAAGAAAAAAGCCAATTTTTTAGCCAAAGTGATGAATTTTCAACTAAAATGGTGAACCATTGATTGGAATAGTTGAATTTTCAACTAAAAATGATAATTTTTCAACCTAAAATTGAATGGTTACATTTTTAATTTTGTATTATGTTAGACTAAAGAGATGAATTTTTAAATAAAATGTTGGAATATTCGACTGGAATAATGAAATTTTCAGTTTCGAAATGAATTAATTTTCTGTTAAAGTAAAAACAAATTTTCAAAAAAATAGCTAAATTTTCCACCCAAGGAGATATATTTTGATTAAAATAATGAACCTTGAACAAAAAAAAAATCAATTTTAAACCAAAAAGTTCAGCATTCAACTCAGTAATTAAATTTGTAATTCAAAAAAGATGAATTCTGAACAAAAATGTAGTAGTTGACATAAAAAAAAAATTAATTTATAATCAGAAACAGTTGAATTCGACAAAAAAACTACTTTTTAACATGAGTTGAATTTTCAACTTGAAAAGATTTTTCAATCAAGGGAGAGAAAAAATTGCAAACAAGCTTTTGAATTCTCAATGAAGAAGATCAATATTCGAATTTTAAACTAAAAACGACCAATTTTCAACAAAAGTATAATAGTTAAATTTTCATTGAAAAAATTAAATAAACTAAATTAAAATTTTCGCGCTTTGAAGTATCTAGATACGTTCATTTTAACGTATCCGCAGTTTAACAATAATGTGGTTCAAAAAAGGTTTCTTTGAAGACAAAAGAGTGTTAGATTCTGTTTAAAATTTAGGTTAAATAATCATTTTTGTGCCTTAGTAAAACTAGATCTGGTGATTATAAGAGCTGCCTCAAAAGTGTAAGTTTAGAAAATAAAAAAATACTTTAAAATCTGCTTTAAAACAACCTCTTTATTCGTAACAACAATTAAATGAAAATTTGAACCCATAAATTCGACTTAGAAGTTGTAAATTAATTTTTTTAAATTTTAACCATCTACATATCCTCTAATTTATGTTGAGTGCGTTTTCTGCAAGTTAGAGATAAAAAAATAAAACCTTTATCAAACTATCAGTTAATTACTATATGGTACGTCGACTTTTATGTAACATAGTCTGCTATCAATATTATGTTTTAAAAAATCATGTTGACTGGAAAATACTAACTATTTACAAAAAGTACATAATTTTCAATTTTCGATAGATACTAGAAACTTTATAAAACAAAATAATTTTACATTCACTTTTTGGTACGAATAACAAAATTGTTTTGAATAGGAATATTATTCAACTTTTACCCTGCTTGAAGCAACATTTTTATGGCAGCACTTAGAAAGTTAGAATTTCCCGACTGAATTCTCATACATACTCATACATACATACATACATACATACATACATACTCATACATACAGACATACTTGATTAATTTGCTCTTTATTATGAAAAATTCAAAAGCCGTTTCGACTTCGAAAAAACTCATTGTACAAAAACGACAAGCAGTCATATCATTCATATAAATGGAATATGTAATAATGATTTACATTCGGACACTTGGACAACTCCAGTGCACTTTTGGAGGTTAGCTTTTTGACTTACTTACAAATTTCAGAAAAAATATATGAATAAGCGAATATTTGCTTTTCATACCTTCCACTTTCACCCACAGTGTCTAAATCTAAGTGGTTTTTATGAATTTAACCAATTGCTGCACACAGTATTACTCGAAGGTCTTCTATTTTTCTGAAAATAAGTTTTAGTTAACCTAACTTTTCTCAACGACACTTTCCCAGTTCCCTTTGAACTATTCACCTAATTACTACTATTAAACAAAAACTTACCCATTTTAGAGAAGCTAGGATAAATGATTTATCCTGCAATTAATTGCAGTTATAACCCACTCTTTGCCATCAGAATCCGCTTATTCACAAACTTCGGAAAATTTTGGGAACAAAAAATAGCTATTGTTATTCTACCTAATTTCACGAGTTCACATTCTGGCTGCATTGCAAAAATATATATGGTGTATTGACAAAACATGAACCTTTCTTAATTAAAACTCAAAAAACAGCAGAATGTATTTTAAAAATGATTAAATTATGTTTCCTTAGCAATTCATTGCTACTCATTGAACAAGTAAGTTGCTACTTCTAAGCAGATTAGTAGAATACCCTTACTAATTCATTTAGTAACATTAATCTTACCATTTCATTTGGTAGAAAGTGATAAAATTACTAATTTAACAGTCAGATACAATGCTACCAATCGAATTAGTAAAATTTCTACTAATTTGGATTTAGAGAGTATGCTTACTTTAATGAAAACGTAATCTTAATAATTATGAAAACATATTATTGTTATACAAATAATTTAAGAAGAATTCAAGTTCAATTTCATGGAACTTGAATAACTCAAATCGATTCTTCCCTCATCTCATAAAGTATTGTATAATTTAGTGTTATAGAAGAATTTTCTTTGAAAACAAACTAAAAGAAAATATTGTAGCATAATGATCTAAAAAACGAAATCTCCTCGTTTTTCTAATTTATTACCTTTAAAAATCTAAAAGTAGAAGAGTGAAATTGAATTTTCGATTCGGAAGCCTCAATATTTGAACCATTATTTTAATTTTCAAACTATAAAAATTGAAATAATTTCAATCGAAGCTACATAAACAGTTTAGGGCTTCCAGAATGGATGACGTTCATTACTGTACAAAACAATATATTCCTGTTGCTAGAATAAAGATGTAATGTAGTAAACAATAGAAAAATTTCGCGGTAAATAACATATCGAGAAAATGATTTTGTTATTAATAAATTGATAAAAAATGAAATTTTTTAGAATAAAAATATGTAGTAAAATTGATTTTTGTGTCAGATTTACAGAATAATATATAAATGTGTTCAATAAAATTTACTCTTGTGCTACTTCTTCTTTCAATTTTAATTCCTATACAATTTTTCAAGCAAAATTATGAAGATAGATTTTTCATGTTTTCAAAATGTTTGTAAACGTGATTTCAAGTTGTATTATTAGATGGTGATATTGTCAACATAATACTCGATGGAATATGTAGGCCAAGTTCCTAAGAAACACACCGAGAAAATGATGAAACAAACTGCTATATATTATCGAAGTAAATTGTTGCGACAAGAATATTATTTTTCTTTCTCTGTGTAACAATCAAAGATATAAAAAATATATAAATGGAGAAAAGTTGACTTTCTCAACTAATTCAGCAGAGCACCTACGTTAAATATGAAGTTTTTACAAACACTATATTCATTTTTCGTCAAGTAGATGCTTTTTTAAGCCAGTTCATATTTTATTATGAAGTAATAAGTTTATAAACATACTCCAGAGTTTAACCAGCACGAGAATTTTTTTCTTTTTTTAGAACATGATTTTGGAACGAAGCATTTTCCACAATTTATCAAATCGTGAGTCATTTCATAGCTAGGATAGGAGATGGCAGTGACATTGGCCCTCGTGAACCTATGATTTTACCGCTGATAAGCGATTGTCAAAAGATAAGCAATCCGACGGAAAAAAAATCGAAAAGTATCTATTCAGCTCTGCAGACTTTTAGAAATTAATCATAAATACAAATTTAATATAAATTTATGTTATTGGGTCTGCTATTTTGGTTTCATTTGAGCATTTCTCCAAAGCTTAAACTATTTATGAGCACATTTATTCACTATTAATTTAGTATAAAGTTCAACATTCCAAAAATAATTTCCCAGAATGTTCGTGAAAACTACTGGGTCATTGGTATGCTGCGTCTAGTCCCGAAAAATTGGCGGAGATGGAAAAGAGGATGGACTAATCGTCCCGGAATTTCGGGACGACTATCCAAAGTGAAAAATATTTGGTAACTCATCCCGAATTTCGGGATGTATAGTTCAGTTTAGGAAAAAAGCTGAATTCTCAACGATAGACTTAATATTTTATGTAGGAATGTATGAATTTACAATCAAAAAGGCCGATTTTTCAACCAAACAGTTGAATTTCCGACTAAACAAGATGACTCAACAAAACAAATAGTTGAATTTCAAACCTACAAAGATGAATTTCCACCAAGATTGTAATTTTTAATCAAGAGTGATGCACTTTCAACCAAATAGTTGAATTTTCAACTCACAAATATATGTCTTCAACCAAAAATAGAATAGTTACATTTTCAATTTAAAAAATTGCTTTTCGCAAAAAATGAATTTTTAACAAAATATCTGAATCCTCAACCAGAATGATAATTAACAAAAAAAGAAGGTTAATTTTATGCTCAGAAGGACAAATTAGAAGAAAAGTTTATTTTCTTCCGAGCACCTAATTTTGCAAATAAATAGTTGAAACTTCTATCGAAATAGTTGAATTTTCAACCAAATGTTTGAATTTTCGGAAAATTGATTTTTCAACCAAAAATAGAATAGTTACATTTTCAGTTTAAAAAATTAATTTAACAGAAAAAAAAGGATTTTGCTACCAGTTTGATTCAACAAGAAAATAAATTTGTAACAAAAAGGTTATTTTCTATCAAGTATTCAATTTTTCAATTGAATGGTTTAATATTTGATAAATTGCCTTGAAACTAACTACGTCAACCCCAAGTCTCCGTTAAGAAGCCTTCATTAAATTTTGAAGATTTCAAAGTACTCAAAATGATTTTAAATATTTTAGGGTATTTTTGAAACACTCAAGGAATTTTTAAGAGCAAATTTGAAGGAATTCTAAAAGAATTTGAATGATTTTAATGATGAAGATTTGTTTAAATTTTTAATTTTTTTCATCCATTTTCAAATTGAAATACTAAAAAATACAACTTGTCTTGGAGTTTGACTTGAATTGTACTATTTTAAACGAATCAGATTTGTAACAAAAGGAATGTTTTGGTAGATTGAGGAAAAGAAGCTTTTCAAGAATTTTGAAAGGTTTCAAGAGAATCAAAAAGATATTCTGAAGATTTCTGGCGGAATTTCAGATAATATTTCTGTTTGAAATATAAATTTGAAGGAAAAGTTGAAGAATATTGTAAAACATTTTAAATAGTTATCAAAAAAATTAGCTTCTTAGGATCTTTGAAAGGATTCCAGATAATCAAAAGAATCTTCTTATGATTCCTAGAATAATTTTTTATGTTCTTTTAAAAATTAGTTTCGAAGGAAAATTTGAAGAGATTGTAAAAGATTTCGAAAACTGCTGAGAAAAGATTCTATCCAATGTAAAAAGATTGTCATTAAATACAGAAAAATCACAATTATAAAGTAAAAACGTAATTCTTCATCTCGAAAATTATTATTTGTACATAAAAAATTTGTAGCTCTTTTTGGGTGAACAACTTTCATCTCCTTATTTTTTTGTAGCTTCTGTCGTTTTTTCATGAATTTATTCTTTTATTTTTAATGCTTTTATGACGAATTTAACCGAAAGTTGCGCGTCCTATCAAAAAGTGATTATTAACAAATTTATAGATCTTTTTTGAATGGACAATTTTTGTTTCTCTATATTTTTCGTATTTTGTATTGTTTGATCGTAAAATGAAATCTTTTATTTTTCATTATGTTTTTGTGCAATAAAAATTAGAATTTTCGATAGTTCATCAAAATTCGAAAAGTTGTTATAACGAGCTTGTAAGGTATTCAAAAGTAACGTTTTTTTCTCAAGACTTTTTTTCATATCGTGCATTTTTTGGCTTACAATTTTCGTTTTTTGTTTTTTTAATTTTCAAATGCTCTAACTCTGATAATTTATTTTTTCTTAAGAAGTGTCAGTGGGATAAATTGTTCATATTCTTTAATACAATGAAAAACCGTACATAGAATGTTCAAATTTAAAAAAGAAGTAGTCTCCAAAATTTTTGTAATGCTTTTACTTTTCGAATTTTTATCCAAAATGGCTGGCTAATGAACTTGACCTTTATTTTAGGAACACATTCGCGAAAACCGGTTTTTTGGCTTCAGAAGGTCTCAAAACGTGGAAAACTTTTGTCGAATTGTGTTTTTCGTAGATTGTAAATTAATTTCTTTTTATTTTCGACGATGTTTTTTACGAATAAAAAAAAACTGCGCGTCCTATCAAAAAGTGATTAATGTCAAATTTGTAGATATTTTTTGGGTGCCAAGTGAAAATTGTATTTTCTATTATTTTTTGTGCGATCAAAATTTGAATTTGCGTTTTTTTTCTCGAAAAAGTTGTGACAATCTTGTAGGACATTCAAAAAGCAACGTTTTTCTTCTCCTGACATTTTTTCATATCGTGCGCTGTTTGGCTTAAAATGTTAATTTTCGTTTGTTTGTCTTAATTTTGAAAACGTTATAACTCTGACACTTCTCTTTTTTTTCGAAAAAATATATATGAATCAATTGTTCGAGTTTCCGACTACTATACATAATCGTACACAGAATTTTCAAACCTTGAAAGAAATGATCTAAAAAATTTTGAAAATGCTCCACCATCTTGAATTTCGAAAATCTGACGCTATATTCGGATTCAGCGATCCCAAAAACCTAGGTACAGCAACTTTCACAAATATTCGTCAGAATCTGAAGGAAGCGTCCACATACCTATATTTTTTCAAAATTTTCAAGTGAAAAATCACCATTTTGAAAATGATAACGACTTTTAGGATGAAAACCAAAAGTATACTGTTAAACAACACGATTTTTGTGCACCGATGGTAGAAGAAAGTGTGAAGTTTTCTCGCGATTTCAATGTGAAAAAAAATCATGAAAAAAAATTTTTTCTCAACATTTTCATATTTTTTGACATAAAAGCCGCCATATTTAATTTTCTGGAGGAGATATTTCAATTTTGTGCTCAGATTCTAAAAGAGCATACCCGAAAATAGTAGGGAACAGGGGTTCCGTTAGAAAATTCCCACTCCTTAAGTTTAATAATGTGACTTGAAAATGAATAAAAAAAATCGGAGTTCTTCGTCGTTAATGGGTTAAAGGAAAAACTGAGAAAACGATGTGCAACATTGTCCTGAATGATGACAGATTAGAACAAGTTAACAAGTACGTATCTGGGTAGCCTATTCACTAGCGAAGGTTATTGGTAGAGCAGGGTCCATTCTTAGAAGTAAAAATATATCAAAAAAAGCTAAAATGGTGATACATAGTTCTATGTTTGTACCGACTATGCTATACGCTAGCGAAACATGGACATGTAAAGAAAAGAATAAGAGTAAAATTAACGCGAATGGCATGAAACCTCTGCGCATGATATGCGGGAAAACACTGATGGACAATGTCCGAAACGAGATAATACTCCAAGAATGTTGCACAGGAGAGACACTAGTTGACATTTGGGAAAGAAATCAGTTGAGGTGGTTCGGATATCTTGAAAGAATGAAAGATGAACGACTGACTAAACAAGTGTATAAAGGTGAAGTAAATGCCAGAATGCCCAGAGGTAGACCGCCGAAAGAATGGTTAGAATCTGTGAATAAGACACTAATCCCAAGAAATATAAGAAGCCATAGAAACACGAGAGCTTGCACGAAAAAATGCATGGACGTGAGGGAAGCTAGAGTAGTATGCCAGGACAGGAAAGTGTGGCAACAAATAGTTTATAAATAGAGTGGAAATAGAGTGAATGACACCTGAAACAAAGACCTTGGATACTAATGCGCCCAAGTGCACAGAAAAAACTTAAGGTAAATAGTGTTGCAGGTAATTACGTATTTTTACCTGTTCGCAGAAACTGTCTTTTGTTCTCATTAAAGTTGTCACCACCGTCTTGAAAATTGGAGAGCCACTAGCTTTGAATAGCTGAAGTGAAGTTAGCTGATGGTTGGTGTAACAGGCAAATCGGATAAATGCGGCTTCAAAAAGGCTGTTTTGCCGAATCGTTAGAACTGTTAAAAGTTCAATATGACATTTACAAGCCTTCAAGGTAAAGATTGAGAATTACTCCCGAACGTAGGTAAACGCAGAATAATACCCTAGATGTGCGGGTAAAGTTTACCCACATGGGGTAATTTTTGCTGCAGGTAATCTTTACCCCGAATTCCGGGTAAAGTTTACACTTAGTTTTTTCTGTGAGTCAAAGCGAACAAAGCGAACCGATAAACCGCTGATTTCGTCTGAGCGTCTCAGCGGCAACTTCGTTGGCCTTCGAGTCCTTATTCCGTCACACGTGCACACATGAACTGATAAAAATGAACCTTTTGCGAATAAAATATTGCACACAAAGGAAATGTAAAATAGAATAATATTTTTTTTAAACCGTTGATACAGTTAATATTTCGCAAGGAAGATGAAACAAATGCTCTTTAGTGTCGAATTCCATTATTTTTCATGACAACTTTCCAACTGAATAAATCAGTGAAAATAATCATTGGGTTAATCAGTCATTCTAGGGTCACTGATCAATTTCTATGAACATTTTCACTGATTTACCCAGTGACAAGGTAAAAAACACTGATTTTTCAGTTGAGACCTACACTACTGATTGATTCAGGTATAATTTCACTGAATCAGTTTTAGAGAGCACCCCGGGCTCGGCAACTCGGCAGCCCCACCCGCTGTCAGCAGACGGCTGCTTTCGTGTACCTGGTATGATGACCCTTTCCCGTGCGGGGTTGCTGGTCCCCCATCGGGCGCCTCCCCAGGTTTCGGATAGGGGAACGCCTCCCAGATATGGGTGGTACTGGGAAATCAAATACCCGGGGTGGACAAAAACCAGCTAGGGGAAGGAACCCCGAATTCAAACTAATCATAAGTGAGTATGTGAAAAACGACATACCCCAAGGGAGTAGAAATCTCCCCACTGATTCCGATCGGGTGAAAGCCCCGGTGGTCAGTGTCGGTCCCATGGATGCGAGGGGGGGGGGGGGCTAAAAACACTTGGAGAGGAGTGTTTGTGAGGAGTTAGGTGGTCATTCGGACGTGACGGAGGAGGTGGAAGTGTCGATGAACAAGGTGGACATCGCAGAAATGGATGCCAAACTCTCAGAGACGTATGCTCTCTTTGAAGATTTACGAGGCACCATAAAAGAAATGGTGGACTTTAGCAGCACAAAGAGGAATATGTGGCTGCCAATTAGTGATGGGCTGGAACGAGCGAAGCAGCTCATGAACGAACTGCGCGATCACTCTATGATAACCGAAGGACTTCATAGGGATTTGATCGAGAAAGTTGGACGAACTGCCCGAACGAAAGCCATGATCCGAAAGGAGAAGGCAAAGAAGAAGACAGACGAAAGCTGGACTCAGACTGAGGAAGCCGTGGCAGCTCCCACTCCCCGCGATAGGAAGCGAGAGATTCCAGGCCGAGAAGCAAGAAGCCGAGGACACGTAACGCTCCAGCGCCAACGACCTCGACACCAAAAAAGGTTGAAAAAAAGCAAGAGTATGCGCCAAAACGAAAGAAGAGGCAGATGAGAGCTAGAACTGAGGCGGTCCTTATAAAACCGACCGAGGGACTTAACTACGCGACGGTCCTCAAGGACCTTAAGAAGAAGGTGAAACCTGACGCCCATGGCGTGAAAATCAAGGGGTTCAGGCAAACGAGACACGGCGAGGTTCTAGTAGAACCGGGACCTACATCAAAAGGCAGAGCTGAGCTGTCGGCTGCCATCAAGGAGGCGGTTGAGGACGGGGGTAGCGTACGGGAGCTTGTCCCAAGGACTGAGGTCGAGATTCTGGACCTCGATACGACGACAGATGCAGAAGAAGTAGAGGAAGCCGTTCGGAAACATTTCGGCAAACCGGTTGGAGTCATCAGGGTCAGCCTCACGAAAAGACCCTTCAGAGGTAATCTGAAGGCTTTCGTGGAGCTGGCAGAAGATCTGGCTGTAAGTTTAGTGCACATTGGACACCTCAAGGTGGGGTGGGTATCCTGCCGTGTGCACAAGAAGGCGGTGGCAATACGGTGCTACCGTTGCCTAGGCTTCGGCCACATGGCAGCGAAATGCGAGGGTCCAGATAGGGCCAAATCATGCTGGTGATGCGGCAAAGAGGGGCATAAAGCTGCGGTATGCGAAAGCACACCGCAGTGCTACCTCTGCGCCGCAAAGGAAGATAAGCCACGGACAGACCATCGTCCGGGGACAAGGAGTTGCTTGGCGTTCAGACAGGCAGCCTCGCTGAGGATGCCTCTTGAACGTGCAAGCTAACATCGTAGCTGGGCAGGTCCAACAAGAAGCCCAGTTCACCGGAAGTAAGCCAAGCTGGCAAAAAAGAATGAAGGCCGAGGCACGGCCAAAAAAACGGCATCCCCTGAAGTAATGCGCAAGCGGTTTCCGGGGGGACATCTGCCAAGGAGGAAAGGGTGGTGGTTTTTAGTCGGTAGTTGGTAGCATCGCTATAACGATCGAATTAAGATCTTTGTGTATATTTATATATATTAAGATTGTTGTAGAGATGACATCAATATCCCGACACTACCGAGAAGTGCGGACCCTTCTCGGTGTGTGATAGCACATTTTCCACCTTCCTCGAAAAAAAAAAAAAAAAAAAAATGATGACCCTTTCATTGTCATAAGATTAAGGTCTGTTCCAATAAATAAAATTATAAAGACACGGCTCAATTGAATTTTAATTAGCTGAATCAATTTTTTTGATATAATTTTTAAAAAACAAAAAAATTCTGCCAGCTGTGCGAGCATACTCTCATCGCGCGCGGCTCGCTTTGCTTGACAATTTGAGCACGCCTAGGGCGCGATCGGTCTTGGCACTTTCCTACATTTACGCAAAATCTTTGACAATTAAATGTAAAGTCATCGACGGTAATAATTTGGTGATTGTGAATTCTCTTTTGTTGAAGCTCCTTCGGCTTTAACGAACACATTCTTATCACGTATCTCGTGCTTCGCACTCGAATAACGTTTGTCCAATATGCAAATTTTTCTATATTATGTTCGATTTTAATATAGAAAATGTATACCATAATAATATCTCTATGTCAGTTCTGAACTGCTCATTCAGTTGTAGCAAAATAAAGTACAAATTTTATTCTTCATGAATACTTTAGTATTCGTTCCCATTTGCCATTAATCTCTATTCGTTTTCACACAAATTTAACTTGTTTATTTTTTATTTTATCTTTCGCGATTAAATAAAAAAGTACACATCCTATAAGAAAATGGATCAAAGCAAGTTCGTAGATGATTTAGACGCATTCGTTTACGCAATAAAATATTTTCATTGTCCGTACTATGAGAACGATGTCTATGCTTTTTTTCATTTTCATTCACTTGAAATTTAATATTACGTGACGTTTCGGCACGTAAAAGAAGAATGACGAAATTGAGTAAGATTGCAGGCTTGCACAACAAGTTGACGATCTTAAAAACGCGAGGTTTAAATTTCTTGACTTTGAAAATGTAGCTTTTCGGCACAGATGAGATGGTACTATATTCTGATCTGGAGGAAGAGGCGCGAAGTACAATAATTCATTATCAACAAAGCAAAAGGGAATTTTGAACCAAATAGCTGATTTTTTAACTCAAAAGATGAACTTTCTACTAAAAAAGACAAACTTCGAACAAAATACACGAATTTTGAACTAAAAAAGAATAATTTTAACCCAAAAATAGAATAGACAGATTTTCAGTTAGAAAAATAATTTTTTAACAACAAAAAGAAACGAATTTTCAAGAAAATAATTTAACTTTCAACAAAAGAAAGTCTCAAACAAAAAGATCAAGTTAAACCAATGTGATTACTTTTCTACCAAGAAAAATAAATTGTCAACAAAATAGTAGAATTTTCACCTGAACTAGATAAATGTTGAACTTGGAAGAGAAAAGTTAAATGTTTAGCGAAAAAATTACCTTAAAAAAAGTCAACGAAAAAGTTAAATTTTTAACTCAACAGAGATGAATTTTGAGCCCAACAGATAAATTTTCAAACAATAAGATTAAATTTCTAGCAAGGAAAATAAATGTTCAGTTGAGAAAATTAATTAAAAATTTAAAAAAACTAATTTTCAACTAAGGAAATGAATTTTCTTCCATAAAGATAAATTTCCAGCCTAGAAGATTAATATTCTGCCAACAAAGATGAATTTTTAACTATTTGGATAAAAATTAATTTCTTTATTTGCTGGCAATAAAGCTTTTTAACTGAAAATAGTAATATTCCATTGTTCCTTGCAGATTCATCTTCTTAGTTGAAAATTTATGTATTTTATTAAAAATTAGTATTTCTTGGTAAAAAAATTATTTTTTGTTTCTTTGTTGAAGATCCATCGTTTTAGTCGAAAATTCATGTCTTTGGTTGGAGATTCATAATTTTAGTTAAAGATTCCTTTTTTTTGGTTGAAGATTTATCTATTTGGTTGAAAATTAATCTTCTCGGTATAGAATATATCTTTTTGGACAATTACTCATTTCCTAGGTAGAAAATGATTTGGAAATTAGTAAAAAATGTATCTGATTTAGGTGAAAATTCAACTATTTGGTTGAAAATTTGATTTTTGTTGTTGTTGAAGATTGATTTTTCTGAATGAAAATTTGACTATTCTATTTCTAGTTGAAAATTGATCTTTTTTATTTTAAAATTTGTGTATTTTCTATAAGTTCGTCTTCCTTGTTAGAAAATTCATCTTAAAATAAAAATTGATTAGCAGTTCAAACTTGAAAGTTCATTGCCTCACTTACCCGATTCGGGTAGTCTTTCTAGGTGGATAAATACTACCACAGTGTGGGTCCACCACACCCACGACGGGCCAACACCAAGCAGTATTCCCGAACGGTCACCCATCCAAGTACTCGCCGCGCCTAACGCTGCTTAACTTCAGTGATCTTACGGGAACTGGTGTTATCAGCGTGGTATCGCCGTTGGCAGAAAATTCATCTTTAAAGTTGAAAATTCAACTATTTGGTAAAAAAAATCAGTTTTTAGTTGAAGATTCATTATTTTAGTTAAAAATTCATTTCTTCAACTAAAAATTTTACTGTTTGGTTGAAAATTAATTTTGTTATTAGTTGAAAATGAATTTTTGTGATAAATATTTCATTGCTGCTTGAAAATTGACATTTTTTTAGTCCAAAATTAATGTATTTTTTTGAAATTAGGTCTTTTATGTTAAAAAAATCATTTTTAAAAATTGAGTATCCGTTTTTTCCAAGTTGGAAATTAGGTTGACATTTTCTTGGTTGAACATTCAACTATTTTGTAGAAAAGTCCTTTTTTCTTGGTTGGAAATCATTTATATATGGCAACGTGTAACGAAATTTCGGTGCGACTTTCAGGGGAAAGGGGAAGAGCTACTTTTTTGGAAAAAATATTTGATATAAAATTAAGTTTTTTGTTGAAAAATAATATTTTCAGCTTCAAAGTTCAATAATTTTGTTGAAAGTTTATTTATTTTTGTAAAAATTGATCTTTTTTAGTAGAACACTTATCTTCTTGGTACAAAATTAGTCTTTTTGGTTGAAATTTTATTTTATTTCATTGAGAATTACGTAATCATTCAAACTGAAACTCTGACGATTCAATTTTTGGAAAAAATCTCCCTTTCATTCGAAATCTTACTTCATTGGTTGAAAATGGAACCTTTCGGGTGGAAAATTACATTATCTTCTAAAAAATTCGTCTTTTGAGCTTAATAATTCAACTGTTTTGGG
>CAKNXH010000746.1:425383-458111 GCA_932178445.1 Andricus quercusramuli | reverse complement strand
TATATATCTTCCCCGCAGAGTTATTGAATTTTCGTGAATTTCCATTTTTTATGTTCGTGGAGGTTCTCGATTTTTTTGGATTCTAATCAATCCTTTTCCAACAAACATTCCTATGTAATTCAGCTTCATTCTAGGTGAAAATTCTTAATATCCATGTCAATAAGAGAAGAGCTTTTTCAGATTCTTGAAATCTTCTCGGTGACAAAAAAAGCTGGAGAAAAACAACGCGAAGACCCAAGAAACAAAATAGAAAATACAGCGAATTTTTCAAATTCGGAATTGGTAGTTAATGATATTATCTTCATTTTGGTTGAAAATTTTTTCTCATGATGTGTGGCTTATACACCATAGCTTAAAGACCAAGTAGGTCTGTAAAATGTAGGTGTTGTAAAACGTATATTGTGGTTTTTCAACTGCAAACCAAATGTTTGATATTGGTCCAAATCGAATACTAATATATTAGGAGAAGCTCATATTAATACATGGCTTTGAGGATGGGAAAGGTGAGGTATAAATAAGCGAAATTTTTTGATGTAAAGCGGATTTCGTCTTCGTTCTTTATTGGTACATGACATATACATTATACAACGTATACTGATTGTATTTTTTCTATACAAAACATTTCCTACACCGAATGTAATACTCTTATACACATTTCCCCCACACATAATATTTTCTTGTTGTGCAGAATATATTTTGTGTAGAATATATGTTCTGCAAAATATATTTTGTGCTGGAAAAATGTTAGTCATAATATTTTTGCGTACAATGTTTAGAAAGTGAAATGATCATTATTAATTTCTGTATAGGATATATTCTGTATCGAAAATCTTATGTATAGGAAAAATATAATAGTAATAAATTCGGAGTGGAAAATATTCTGTGCACAAAATATTTTGTGTAGGAAAAATATAATCAGTATATCTTGTGTACAGTACATTATGTGTACAACATATTTGTGTAGGAACGGGTGCTAATGCATGAAAAGTGTCCGCTTATGTTCGGGTAGCACGCGATACTTATTGTTGCCCAGACAAACTGCATATTTTTTAAAGTTGAATATCAATATATCACCTTTTGTTGGCTCGTACTCGTGTCGCAGACCATCATCATCATTTACTGAATTAGTAAATTTTTTATCAAATTAGTAATTGAGTGTTTGACTCACGAAATAGCAATATTTTAGCATTTCACTGATAGAATATAATATATAAATCAGAATTTGATGTGCCTCAATTACAAGGTTCCATCCCGGAGTGACAAAATGTGAAGGTGCCAACTCGCGTGGTGAACTCTCGAAGCTTCGGAATCCCGCATAATTTTTATTGTGGACATCAGTGCACTCAACTCTGTAGCACCTTTTTATTTCGTTTCTCCGGGATGGAACCTTGTCATTTAGAAACGTCGAATTTTATCCTATTGAAGTCAATTAGTAGAAATATTGCCCAATCATGAAATGATTTCGGTTACTCATCAATTATTATATATTTTTTTAGATTCTGTTATAGTTCTTTAGTTACCTATTTCGCCAGCTTTATTTGTTTGGTACCACTTGTCGCCATCCCGTGCTGCAACATATCTGTGTCCTTGCCTGATTTTGTAGTTATGATCAAACCCTTGATCGTCTATTATTACGTCTGTTCCCTGAGCTGATGACTGACCTGATGCTATAAATAGGAAAATTTCATAACTACTAGGAAAGCCTTTGTTACTTCCGAATTTCATATATTCAATTTGTTCAACTATAATTTTTAATTACTGAATCTCCTTTCTTCATGAAATTACTTTTCTGTATTGTAATGCAATGTACTGCTATAAGTTGTATGAGAAACAATTTTCCCTGAACTGTGCTTGTATAATAAGGTTCAGTTGGCTTCATATCTATATTGGCACTAAAAAAACAACAGATTAATTCAAAAAAATAACTGCACATAATAATGCTTTACTGAAAACACTATGAAAAATCAGAAATATCCGAAATTTTCCGTGATTTTAAACAAAAATCTCTGGAAAATGCTATCAGTGTCTCCTGCGTCGCCATCTTGTTTCTTCAATTTCATTCACATCGATTGTGGCAGGTAATCAATTGCACCAAACTAGATAGAACCAAACGATATTTGAAACAAAGCAATTGAATGTGGCTATTTTTTCATGAGATCTACAGGAATCATCGTCATTGGCAGAGGTTGACGCTCAACGGTACTGAGAACGGTATTCCTAATTTTCCATAGTTTTTCCAAGTGTTTTCAGTGAAACGTCATCGCGCACAGTTATTTTTTCAGTAAACCTTATTTTTTTATTGTGACTGTGGAATTCTATCAAAGTGACGCTCCTTATTGCTTTTACAAGCCCAGTTCAGAACAACTTATATGTCATAGTGTATTTAATTTTACAATACAAAAAAGAAATTGTACAAAGAAGGACATATTATAATAATTACAAATGAACTTGGGTAAATAGAATATTCGAAATTTGGAATATCTAGAAGCGATAATGTGCAGCAATAATGTACGTGATATACGAAAATCTTAGGTTTTTAGGAATCATCTTCGCTGGATTCAACATAAATCAGTTGGATAACTGCATCTTTAAATTCTTTGGAGATACAAATAAAGTATTACCACAAGAATATATATATTATTTAATTCGATTCGGAAAAAAACTGGAAACATTCGGAAAGAGTAAATTGGAAAGATTCGGAGCGAAATCGGAAACATTTGGATCGAGTTAGCAAACGGGACATTCGGAAGCGATTGAAAAGAAATCAGAAAGAAGCTGTAGAGCGGGACATTCGGAGAGCATTAATTTGAGCCGCATTCTGAGAAACATTCGACTATAAAAAAAAGCTTCCAGTATAAAGGGCTGTAGAGCAAATTTCAAAATTTCTCTTTGTCTTAAGCCACTGATAAAAAAAACAATAATAGTTAAGTGGATGAAATTATTCTTCTTAGCATAACCCACATCAACAGTGGTACTCCGATGCCTGAGGTCGAACGGACCTCTCTTTTCGACATGTGAGATAGACAACGAGGCGCGAACGAAAACGAAACGATGGTTTCCAAAACTCTCTTTCTATCGTATATGGTAGACAGAGAGGGTCTCGTAGTTTTGAAATGATAATCACAACTTTTCGTTGGAACACCATCGGACCCTCTCTGTCTACCATATACGATAGAAAGAGAGTTTCCGAAACGATCGTTTCAACTTCGATCGCACCTCGTTGTTTATCTCACATGGTGGAAAGAAAGGTCCGTTCGACTTAAGGCATCAGAATCCCATCCCAGGTTAACATCCATGGCAAATAAAAAAAAAAAATACTGTAGGAGCTATTGGGAATAGTTCAACTGCGATATGAAATTCGGCACCAAAAATCAGAACTAGGAGTATTTATAATTATAAAGATGCATTTCAATTTTTATAAAAGTGTTTTCACAATTTTTCGTGGAATTTAAAGTATTTTTACATATCAAAAGTAAGTCATTATCGGAAAAAGAGTGTTCAAGATGAATGTATATCTTATACAGTAAAAAAACACATTTTTTGACAAAAATGTTTTCATGAAAAAAAAAGAAATATTTTCATATTTATTGTTCATTTCATCACATTATAAGCTTAAATTAGTTCATTCCGATGCAAGCATAAACTCTAAGAAAATGTTTAATTCGTATAAGCTTAAAATACATTGAAACTTACATGACATAGTAAAATAATTTTGTTTGTTTGTAAAAAAACGTATTTGACAGAATCGTTTCTTTTCACTGTATAAGATAAGAATTCTATCTGGAACGGTTCGTTTTGAATAAAGACTTATTTTTCTTATTCAATCATTGTTACAAACTCTACGAAACAATCGTAAGAAACTCCTATTAAAAATTAAAAATAAATCTTTCAAATTCAGACGTACTCTTTCTAGTTCTTATTTTCGCATAAGATGGCGACATGGTCTACCACCATTCCCAATTGAAATGGTAAACGATGAACGGACATCCAGCCGTGGTTCTATACTGGATTTTCATTGTATTCTGCGAAACCCTAAAAAACTACAGGTATTGGAACAATGTTCTAATACTTGTTTCAGATTTTAGTTGGGTTACCTTGTTTACCATGTCTTCTTGCTGTACGAAAGTCTGGCGTGCTCACAAAAGCTGATTCTGTAAAAAGAAATATAGAGATTTTTCATTAACAAATTTTTTCAATGAACCCCAAAGTTAATGGTTTCACTCAAACAAACATTTTTCTTAACGTACGCAGGAAAAATTGGGTGCAGTTCCGAATAGGTGAACCCTCTGATTTTGTAAAACCCGCGTATACTCACGTATTTTGATGCGCTGATTACGAAATTCATAGTGAAATTAGGCGACAAGGACGTCCCCTTAACCAAGTTTAAGGGGGTGGGGCGGGGGGCTACCCATTTACTGACTGGTTCCGGAAATGTGTTCAGTCACGCTTGTCCCCTTTTCCAGGCTTAATTGTGTGTGTGTGTGGGGGGGGGGGGCATTTACTGTCTGGTTACAGAAGTGCGTTCAGTTACGATCGTCCCCTTTCCAGGTTTATGTTAGGGGGGGGGGGGCTACGCATATACTGCCTAATTACGGAAATGTGTTCAGTTATGCTCGTCTCCTTTTCCAGGTTTAAGTGTGGGGGGGGGGGGGGGGCTACGCATTTACTGACTAGTTACGAAAAAGGGACGAGAAAAAAAGGGGGAAAAGGGACGAGATTGACTAAACGCACTTTCGGAGCCAGTCAAAAACGCAATCCTCTTTTTTTCGTAAAATCATGATTGCAGGCAAAAAGTATAGAATACCAAAAAGATGTAATGTTATACTAGCTAGAACTTTTGATGAATTTTTTTTTGGAAATTCTTCGTATTTACTGATGAAGAAAAAAATCATGATTTTTATGAGGTTTCGATTAAGTGCAACCCAACAGTACTTGCACATCCAGTTTCTCTTTTCTACGAGCCTCGGCGATGCCCCTCGGTTATATTGGACTAAGAAAAAAAATCGTACAATGGGTTTCTAAGAAAAAAGATTTTTCCATTTTTAACAATTAAAAATCTCATTTTTCTCGAAAACGACGCAAGATAAGAATAGCATTTCATAGTTCGAAATTGTTTATCTTCCTGGAATCTATTACATTTTACCGTTTTGTAGATGTTTGTATTGTTCAGTTCAACAAATTCTTCCAAAGTATAGATGAGAAATCGATTAAGATACCAATTGGTTAAACGAACTTTAACCTTTTTAATAAAAAACGTTTGTTTTTAGTTCACTGACTATGTAAAGAACATGTTGCATGAGATTATTAGGATTTCTGAGCTTCAAATGAAAGAAAAATTAGTTTTATCTCTGAAATTGAAGAAATATCATTTCTACCGATTCAAAATCTCATTTCTCTCCAAAACGAACAAAAATAGGAATAGCGATTCTCAGATCAAAATTGTTTTCCTTCGTGAAGTGTATGAAAATATACCTTTTCCAGATGTATATCTTGTGTGTTTAAACAGAGATAAAAAAAATATATCAAAAATCTATTCAAACGACTAAAATAGCATTTAGTTTGACGAACTTCAAGATTTTATGCATAGAAACCTTTTTTTTCATTTCAGTATCAATAGTCAAAATCGCCCCCCTTCCTGAAATCTGTGAAATGATACCCTCAACAGATATTTATCCTGTGTATTTGAACAAACATTAGTCGATTTTTATCGATCAAATGCAAGACAAATAGATTTGCATGTTGGTGGCGGAAGTAAGCACGTGTTCAGTGACAGGCGGTGAAAGGATTTTATGGAATTTGTGTGGGAGGTGTGAGTGGAGCCTGAGGGTGGAAGCCTAGGAGGTGAGTAGGGTTGTGAGGGGTGAATTGGGGAGACACAAAGTAATTTTCAGTGTAGGTGTGAGCTGGGACTTAGTTAGATAGAAAAAGTGAGGTTAAGTTGGCAAGGAATCGGGGGAGCTTGTGGTCAAGAGTTTTGGGCCTTCGAGGGGTCAAGGGTGATTCTCGCAGAGTTCGGGGATGTTAAGGGAGAGAACGGGGTGTCTGCAGGGGCTGTGCGGAATTGACAAAAGGGAAATGAAGGGGAAATTTGGCGGCGATAGAAAGCAGCATTCTTCAGAGATATATGTCGGTTGCGGATGGTATTGCATGGATAGGTCCAATTACCGGTGACAGAGCGGGAGGTAGGCAGTGAGAGTGCTGGCAGTGGTGGTAGTGAAATTGACGGGGAGGAAATTTTCCACGTGCCACGACGGCCAACAGCCCTTTTTTCGGTGTCGAGCGGCTCCTCCCTCGGAAAGGGGAAAAAGCGGAACGGTGGGAACGAAGGAAGCGAGAAGGTAAAGGAGAGAGCGTCTAGCGCAAGTGACGGAGAGGATCTCTTGAAAAGAAAGAGAGACAGCCAAGAGAGTCCGAAGAAAAGCGAGGTAGAGAATCCGTTTAAAAAAAGAAGGAGAAAACCCGTTTAAAAAAAGGAGAAAACATAGCCCCCCGCTCCCCAATGGAAGGAAACTCAGAGGAGGCTCTCGGGATGCTGTTAGGCGAGATCAAGAGGCTGAGGAAGGACGTAAGAGGGACTGAGGAGCAGATCGAAGGCATGAGAGAGGACTTGAGAATCAGAGATGAGATATGGGAAAAGAAGGTGAAAGAGCTGAGGGAGAGAGTAGAAGGATTAGAGAGGAAAAGCAAAGGAAAAGAAGTTAAAATAAATCAGATGGAAGAGGAGATTAGGGTGTGGAAGAAAGGACGGACAAAGGTCTGGAGAATATGGAGGGCAGGACGGAAATGGAAGTAGGAGACGAGGGTAGGGGGGCGAGATTAAAGGTATTTGGGAGAGGGTAGAGAATATGAGCTGGGAAGAAAAGTTTGGGGTAATGCGAAATAAGAATAGTATAAAGGATAAGGGAGTTTTCATCGATCACGATTTGACGAGAAAGGAAAGCGATGTGCACAGACAGGACTAGGAGGGAGATGTGTGAAGGGAGATCGGCGAATCATCTCTTGTTTGGGATTTTTTCCGCCAAACGGTTCAATTGAAAAGAGTAACACTGGCAGACGTTGCTCTTTTCAACTGAACCGTTTTGCGAAGAAAATCCAAGAAAAAAGATCATATTCTGGGCACGAGCGAAGACCAGTACAGCACGACAACGCTGGCCTCATAGAAGTTCCGTGGTCTGCTAAACCATAAAACAAATTGCAATTGGAAATTCTGCCGCATACGCCTTACTCTCTAGACATTGCCCCGTCCAATTACCACCTTTTTCGCTCGATACAAAACAGCTTAGCTAAGCACCGAATTAAAATTGAAGCTGAAGTGCGAAAAATGATGGATGACTTTATAGCGTCAAAAGATCAAGCTTTCTTCCGCCATGGGATCCATCAATTGTCTGAGCGTTCGCGAACAGTAATAGAAGCCAGTCGCCACTATATCAATTAATACTTGCATTTTGTTAGATTCGTACAAATAAATAAAAATTTGCTTGCATTGAGTAGAACTTATCTGTACACCTAATAAATGATATTTTAGTCGCATTCATAGATTTTTGATATTTTATTCGAACATTTTTGTTGAAAAACACAAGATATACATCTGGTGAGGGTACATTTTCATAGATATTGGAAAGGGGAAAAATTTCGAAAGATGAATTGCTATTCCTATTTTGCTTTCTTTTCGAGAAAAATGAGATTTTCAATTGGTAAACATTATTTTTCATCAATTTCAGATATAAAAACCCAATTTTTCTTTATATTGAAGCATAGGAACGTTAATAGTCTCATGGAACATGTTCTCTACATAGTCAGAGAACTAAAAATATTTCACGTCGTTTTCCAGAGGAAACAGATTTTTAATTGTTAAAAATGAAAACATCGTTTTCACAAAAACGCGGTGCACGATTTTTTTTCATTCTTGGCTTAAAATAACCGGGAGCCATCTCTGAAACAAGTACAAAAGAGAAAATAGATGTGCAAGAACTTTTGGGTTGAACTTAGTCGAGGTTATCCATGTTTTGAGACCGGGAAAAATCGGAAAATGACAGTGAATTTATTCTTTCAACTTTTTTTTTAATTTTATGTTCAATTTCAATCATTTTCAATCATGAAAATTTGAAATTTCTGATAAAAAACATTTAAAGTTCATAAACTTTAAATGTAAGTGCATTCCTAATTTTCAAAATTGAACTGTAGTTAAGTGTATATTTTTAAACCATTCAATTGTACTGTACCCTTAACTCTAATCTTCTCTAATGAGGTCGGTTTCCGCCATATAGTCATTTATTGCTGCATAGAAGATGTCTGCAAAATCATCTGGTTCACAGAAATGATTTTCAAAATGCTTCACTCTGAGGCTTTCAAGCACATCCCAGTCGCAGAGAATATGATGTGCTGTCTCCTCACAGAAGCCGCACTTTCAACATCGATGATCGCGGTCGATCTTTATGTTAGTCAGATGCTTCTTTAAGTGGCCATTTCCCGTGAGAATTTCAACCACTTCTTCCATCTGTTTTCTTTCCATGTTTACGAGTGTTTTAGACTTTCATGAACATGGTTCTTTGATCAACTTTTTAGAGTGTATCATACTTTTAACCATCTTCCAATACATCGCGTGTTCCTCCAACAGCCACTTTTCAATGGCATGCTTAGATGAAGCATACGAAGCTCCGCAGTATGGTTCAGGTCCATTGAGGGCTTTTGTAACCCCGCTTTTTGCAAGCATATCTACTTTCTCATCACCTTAACTGTACTCATGATCAGGTACCCAGATCAAGTTGACCTCATTTTTGCCAGACACTACAAGAAGCTCTTATAGGCATCTCCAAACAAGTCTGGATGTGAACTATAACGATTGGAGAGCTCGCAAAGCAGAGCTTGATTATTGCAGCATATTGAAATCTGGGGGTTAATAAACCCACGTTTACCAATCACCTTCAGGCAGTTCTTAATAGTCACGATTGTAGCTTGAAAAACGGTAGGCAATTTGTCCAGTGCGACTGTTTCTCCGCAATCCAGAGTCAAGGGAGTCTTTAGAGCCGTCCGTATATCAGACAAGTCCTCCTGTTGTAAAAAAATTAATTTTCTACATCTCCTTTGTTCATCATGGCAGTCCTCCCATTTCGGGAAAATCACCTTGAAGGGCTTCATGAATGAGTATTCTTCCAGCATATCATCAGAGTCCATGCAAATGATTTAATCCCCCGACAATACGCTCTTCATCACATAATGCAGATCAAAGAAAGCGGCATTCCTATAAAATTTCTTTAAGGAAAGTATGTATGCTTCCACCGCGAACCTCTGCCTCATCAGAAGATGCAGCGATGGCATACCTAAGATATCGCTTTTGGGGCTTTTCTTATTGATCTAGTATTTGCTAGATAAAATACCCTTTGCAGGTTATCCAGCTGTTTTCTGGAACTAAAAAAAACTGGTTCTCAGTACCTAGATCAGTGAGGCATAAGTTAGAATTGGTCTAATGATTATCGTATATAACCAGTAAACTACGTTGGGTTTGAGTGCCCACGTTTTTCAAATTTCGCCTCTGCAAGCGCAAAAGCCTGCTTTGGCCCTCTTTTACTACTGCATCAACATATAGTTTTCAGGTTTGTTTAGGGTGAAGAATGACTCTTTAGTACTTAGATAAGCTTAGATAAGCCACGGTCGTTGCATCAATCGTCAACAAATTTTCGAGCATTTTGCATGAGTTCGACTAAAGTTACCTCATCAATCTTTCCTTGTTACCGTAAAAATAAGTTTATCTACATACCCTAGTGTATAAAAACGTATATTATAAACGTATATAAAAAAGTATTTTCTTCTTTTATGCGTTCAACGTTTGCAGGAATTATACAACCAGCTTTGAGTGCTCTTAGCTCATGTCGCCTCACTATGCCAATAATCTACCGAAAAGTCCTGATTCGAATGAAGAGTTTGCAGAGGACGAAGAAGGTTCACCCATGATAAATTCAACTGAGATTAGGTCTCCTGCTGAGTTAAAGATTCACAGGAAGATGATACTCCAACAGCGAAATTTGAAAGTCACTCCTGTCATGCCAGTAACAAGTGTTGATAAAGAGGATAGAGGACATGCAAATAGTTGATGAACGACTGTTCCCTGATCGAATCTTAGTTACTCCGATACAGGATTACTTACCGGAGATTTGGAGCGATATTTTGTTTAAAGGGCGTCCGATTGAGGAGAGGAAGAAATTTTTAGAGGATTTCCCCGCTTCTCTAAACAGCTTAGGGATGGATCCTGTCAAACTTAACTTAGAACAGAAGGCTGGCGTAGATAGTACTATTCAAAGAATGGATAAGAGGCAAATACATCAGAACCATTTAGACATATTTTCTGATAATTATCTTCAATGAAACCTGGTGTCGAATTAGCATTTGTTTAAAAATTTTCATTTATAACATATTACTAAAAAATTTGTACAATAATTTATAACCTGTTTTTATAAAATCCGCACTTAAAAACCAGAATATTTACTGCATAAAAATGGTTATTTTTTTCGAAAAATTTGAAGAAGTGATTTCAAATAGGAATATTGAAAACCTTCTGCAACTTTTCTATGTCAATATAAATCAAAATTTCCTCTTGAGTATGCTGAAAAAAAAATCAAAAAATAAAATTCATAAAGAAACCCAATTGCAGGTGCTCTGACACTAGAATTTCATAATACAACAGATCTTACAATTATGAGCCACACATCCATATTACTTGTTTTTATAGATAAAATGTGTACAAATGTGATAGTATATTCAAGATCGATAAATAAACTTTAAGAAGAACCTCAGCTTTAAAATATTATTCGTTATTTTCAATCATTTCTTTTTCATTCGATGATATCATACAATAGCAGGATTCAAGTATTGAAATTATAATAATTTTTTTACTGTATCTACTTCACTCATTTTTTTCTCCAAGGAATTAAATCATATCATTTATATTATTTCTGGGAAGAACAGCAAAGAATATCACATATTTTGAGAGAAAATTCCGTGTCTCATTTGGCCTCCTTATGCTTATCTCCCGCCGTCGCTCCTAAACTAAAGTTTCGGTATTTTAGACCACTATGTTTAGAAATTGGAAATAAAAAAGTAGTAGTAATAACTACTATTTGTTCAAACAATGTAATTTATATTGACCATGAAAACATCAGAAAAAATCAATGAAAAATAAAACTTACTTTCAGCTTTTAGAGGATAAATACTTATTAGTCTGTGGGTGTTATTCGAAGAGAAAAATAGAAATAATGTAAGAGTAATTTTTATAGAAAAAAATGTCACTCAAGAAAAAACTTTGCCTGGCCAATTGGAAAAAATTATTTAAGCAAATGTGAACTATTTAAAGAATTTGTATGGCATTCAAATATTTAAATATAAGCAACATACTTATCCTTTAGAGAAAAATCCGATTTTTATATGGCATTTCCATCAAAATGTACAATTATAATAATGCAATAATACAATAATAATAAGTACAATTCTGCACTTGACTGCAACCGAGTCCATGAATGATGGGGTAATTGGGATTGTATTAGGCTTTGCCCAATATGTCAAGGCACACGCTCTTATCAGATCAATTGATTGCATTATAATAATGCATCTGTGACTGATAATATATACCGGCACAGCCCCGTGCACACTATTAAAAAAAATCAAACTCTAGTGTCGCGCAGTGCCACCCACAATAGGCCTCTTTCGGATGGAGGCCATGGTTCAGTTGGGAGTGGCAATAGGACCGAACTGAGACAACGACCAGGCAATGCCCCCGGACAAACGCGAGAACATCTATTTAAATGGTCGGACCAACTCAGAAGGAACATTCTTACCTGTTTGGCAAAGAAGCTTACCGAAGCGAAGAGGACTCATCCAGAGGTTACATGACCCTTGGGTCAATATGCACCCGGAATATGCTCATAGAAGCCTCAGTATTTAAAAGATCAGGTATCCTTTTTGCGCAAAAACGGATATTAAGCTCTTTATCATCTTCGCAGATAGCCGATAATGCCAACGTGAGAAGTAGGAGATCTGTCCATCAAAAAGTCTTTCTCAAGATGAACAAATGAGTCAAAGCTAATACTGCTTTCTTTGATTTGCTCTTCGAAGATGTTGCTTTCTGGATTCTGAACTGTGTGGTTTACAAGAAGGCGGTCTCTCTGCTTAGCGACAATAGAAGTAACGATACTTCAGTCTGCCTGAGTAAGACTCGCGGGTGTATCGCACAGCTCCAGTTGAAAATTGAAACGGCGAGACGAAATGCATCAAATATTAAGTGCGTGACTAGCTACATAACATCAAATAAAAAATTCACTCCAAAAGTTAGAGCACTTGCTCGAAACTTGAGGAAAGCAAATTACACGCTGAACAAGTGTAAACCGTTTACCATCAAGCAGCACTGGAAGCAAAATATAAGATCTCTTTCAACGGAGAAACAGCGACTTGAACGGCGAGTGATGTGGATTCAGGAAAATTTCACCTTTTCTACTCATTATTCCCGTTTGTTCAATAAATCGTCACTTGCCGTTAATAATCCGCCTAGCCGAAAAGAGATTCAAGTCTCCTGGGAGCAAGTATACGGAGGTACTTATCAGCTAAATGACGACGCTTCAGATATATTACTGTTTCGTATCTTTTGCCAAATGCAAAGGTTACAAGGTCCAGATGAAGAGTGTCCACTAATTACTGCTGGAGAAGTGAAGAAAGTTACCGCTAGAGCTTTTCAGCGCCAGGGCCAGATACAATCAACAACTTTTTGTGGAAAAAGTTCACTCCTACGCACCAACATCTAACTCGTACATTTACTACTTTCTTAAATGCAGAACAACCTGTCCCGCAGTGGCTTGTGGAAGGACGCACGGTATTGATCCCTAAGACCGGAGATTTGTCAATTCCAAAAAACTACAGGCCCATAGCTTGTTTAAACACCAGCTACAAGCTATTTACTGGCATCCTCAAAGAAAGGATATTAACATCTTTCGAGCCGGTATAGAGAGCAATAGTTGAACAACGCGGATGCAATAGAGGGCTGGCAGGTTGCAGGAAGAACCTGTTAATAGACAGGTGTAGTACCCAAAACTCGATCAGGTGTCGACGCAATCTGTCCATGGCTTGGATTGACTACCATAAGGCCTTCGATAATAGGAACCATGAGCTACTTATTAAGGTCCTTGAGTGCCTAGAAGTGCATGCAAAAATAATGAGATGCATGAAAGAGCTTATGCTCTTGTGGCGGACAAGATTTGCCGTAGCATATGATAAAAGAAAAGTGACTAGAAGCTATATCAAATATAAGAGGGGAGTCTTCCAAGGAGACTCTCTAAGTCCGATACTTTTCTGCATCTTCCTCTTGCCTCTACCTATTGTGCTCTGAGGCAAAAGTTCTGGATACCTATGTGGCCCACCGATCAGAAGAGAATATAAGGTCAACCATCTTTTATACATGGACGACCTTAAACTCTTCGCTCCCTTAAAGAGGAACTTAACATCCTAGTGGAGGCGGTAAATAGGTACTCTAAAGCGATTGGCATGAGCCTCGAACTGGACAAGTGTGCCTGTTTCCACCTACACCAAGGCAGACTAGGAACTACATCATCGCGTGACGATCAAGATGTTCAACTAATAGGCCCTTGGAAAAAGGTATTGCCAAATTCTCAGAAAAATTTGAGCTTCCGAATTATCTGGAAAGAATAAGATCCAGGCGACCAATATACTGGCCGTTCCTATACTGCTCCAAACGTTTGGTGCAGTGAAATGGAACGTCGACGAGTTGAAGCAACTTGACCGAAGCACGCGCAAGATGATGACAATACATCGAAGTCATCATCCTAGTCCTTCCGTACCTCGAATATGCCTCCCTCGAGATAAAGGGGGTAGAGGCTTGCTGAGCTTAGAGTGTCCTCATCGAAGAACGGTTCTGCTTACAGCCAGCTCAGTTCTGAATAGCACAGATTTCCTCATGCGACTGGTACATCAACATGAAGTCGGCAATGCTGTGGCGTTTCTATATAGTGCCGCAGGTAGGGTGCCACAAAAGCTTGGTCTCCCATTTGATTCCCGCGACACTACACATGGCCTAGAATCACTAACACCTTTGGTGCTCAAAAGTCGTGTACTGGAAGCAGAACACACGCTCCTAGTAAGATAACATGCTGACAAGCCCCTTCATGGTGAACTCTACGGCATCATACGTAGAGAAGAGCTCTCGATGGGTCCGTCCAACATGTTTCTCAAGTCTGCTGGATTGAGATCGGAGACTGAGGGATTTCTTTTTGCCTGTCAAGACGGCATTATAGACACATTAGTTTACCGTGAGCGCATAATGAATGTACTTGTAGGCGATACCAACTGCCGAGCGTGCAAGCAAGAGCCAGAAACACTGGGATATGTTCTCAGTGGATGCTCAAAATATGTACGATACGGGTACATAGAGAGATACAATGCGACTATAAAAGTGTTATATTACCATCTTCGGCACTTCTATGTTGTTCATATATTGCCCGTCTTGCCATTCGCCCAGGGGGAACTCGAGTTCGTTGTGTAGAATGATCAGTGTAAGATCTACTTGAATTTCTCATTCTCCACCACTCAACGTATCAGTGCTACAAAGCATGATATTGTCCTCCGAGATCTGAACAACAAGATCAGTTACGTGATTGAATTCTCGGCCCCGGACGATGGTGGTATGACGGCAAATGAGGAAGAAAAACGGGCGAAATATCAAGCACTTCTTTGCGAACTGAGCAGCCTGTACCAAGGCTACAAAGTCCATCCTGCAGTTCTCATAATCGGCTGTCTTGTAGGTATCAAAACTTCACTCAATAGCCAACTCGACAAGATTCCGGCTTGCCAGCGTCAGGCTCATTCCGTCGCGAACCGGATGCAAAAGGCTGTTTTTCTGGGATTAGTTCATCTGGTCCGTCAATACTGTTGCTCATAACATTCTACAAATATTGGTAGCTCTAAAAAAGTATCCAGAAGTGAAACCTTCATCTCCAACCGTCCCGTCTGCCGCGTAAGGTCATCCGCGGCTAGAGACCTGACTCCAGGAAACAGTGTTGTACGATGTTGTCTAGCGTGAATTTTCCGCTCTTGCTTACCTTCTAGGACAGAAGGAGCAGAAGCGGATTACGTACACGTTCCAGTTGCGTCGAGATTGGTTGCATTGATAAGCCATGATCATAGCTTCCGGAGCCTACAACTTCTCATACAATAATCTTTAATAAATTGTTGAAACAATTTGATAATATTTCCAATAAAAGAATTTTCTTTTAAGGGTGTTAGTTAAGTCCGAATTTGAATTTTTCTCGATTGGTACGGCACTGACTTAATATGTATTTTTTTCCGAAGTATTCGAGAATGGAAGAAAGGAAACTTGTGAAATATCCATGGTTTTTTGAGATCCTCGAATCAATAAAATTTAGAAAAATGAAGCCATTTGCTGAGGAAATCATTATTTTTGCGGAAAATGATGATTTTCGGAAAATAAGCATTCTCAATAGTCATCACGTATTCGAAGACCCGCTACTTGATGATAGTGAACCTGAAGATTAAGAAATACGTCCCGAAATGGAGAAAAAAGGTAGAAAATTTGCATGTCCTGTGTGTGTGTGAAGACCAATAGACTGTAGTTGTATTCAGCAAACATGGTATGCAGGCTAGCTGTCACCTCGCCAGCCTTCGCGCTCCGAACGACACATTTCCACGCACGGCATCGGGGCGACCTTCCTTATCAACCGCGAGTCACACAGGATATGTCAATTTCCTACCCTTTTTTCTCCATTCCGGGACGGAATTCGCCATCTTTAGGTTCACCATCATGTAGTCGTGAGTCTTCGAATACGTGGTGAATTCTGAGAATGCTTCTATGATGTCAGAATTGTGACTAAGAAAGTCAACTTGCGAACGATTTTCGCTCTCCAAATGCTGTCGTCTGTTCTCCGCAGATTTCTCCCTCTCCGAAAATTATTATTTTCCGCAAAACTAAATATTTCCAGAGTAAAAGTCTGCATTTTTCTAAATTTTATTAATTCGATGATCTCGCAAATCCACGGATATTTCACAAGTTTTGTTTAAAAAAAGTGTTTTAAACAAATACCATTTTTTTTAAAAGAATGATGTATTTTCTAGAGGATGAGCGTATTGGACGACAGTTCTCGTTTGAACACACCTCGGCAAAATGGTGTGGCAGAAAGAACCGATCTAACAATAATTGAAATGACGCACTTAATCCTACTTGAATTCGGACGCGCAACATATCTATGGGCAGAGGTTCTGTGCGCAGCTGTCTCTATACGTAACCGATGTCTGTCGAAGGTTTTGGGCTCAAAAACGCTTCAGAAAATATGGAAGGAGAAGACTCCTTGTTTTGGATTCATACGAGTAATCGGAAGCAAAGTGGTTGCTCCGAAAAATAAAATCGGATGTAGGCAACTTTATTCAACGGACAAGGAATATATGCTAGTTGGCTTCTCGCAAGAAGCAAAGGCGTACCCATTATACGATAAGCAAACTAAAAAAGTTATAGGCGGGCTTGATGTTTGTTTGTTCGAAGAGTATGACCGTCGATGTGCCCTCCATGAAGAATCAACAAAAAGAAACTACTAAGGACTTTGTATTGGATCCTCTGAAGTACCTCTCTAAACAATGGGGTATCAGGAAGCGGATCAACTTAGGAACTACCAATTTCAGGAACGAAATTCCTTGAAGGATAAGGGTTTTTGAGCATGTTTGGCATGTTTGTCAATAGCGGTGTTTAACGACGCCATGTACGTTGATCTTTCACTCTCTTTCTTAGGGTAGAAAGCTCGATTTTCGACTCTCTTCAAAGGCATTGAAAATCGAATTTTCGATTCAGGTATGATAAAAAAAGAACTGCCTGGAACACACAATGCAATTTCCAGCACATATGACATACCACGAGTTTCATATCAGGAGGCGAGGTCATGATTCGCAAGAGGACCAAGTCGCCCCAGGATTATTCGAATGGGCTGTCATGGGAGGCATAGGGAATTGTATTCAAAAATTGAGTAATGATACTTAGAAATTAGTCGCTAAGCCTAAGGATCGCAAAATCCTTCCATCAAAATAGGTTTTTCGAATTAAACGAAAACAGAATAGAACTGTGGACCACTTCAATACTCAAATAGTTGCACATGGCTGCGAGCAGAAACGGGAAAACGATTATGGGGAAATTTACTCACCAGTCGCAAGGTGCGAAACCATACGCATTTTTCTAGTTGACTGTGCTGAAAGACAAATGTTTGTCCACCAAATTTATTTCAAAATCACCTATATGCAATAAGACAAGCAGTACCGTTATTATCGTCGTTTCCGTGGCTAATTTGCTCATCAGTGGAGACATATTTTCAAAGATGCATGGATAAGATCTTAAGCAAGTTCCTGTACATGAAACTGCGTCTCAATTAACTCTATGAAGGAACCTGCACAGGATCATGTACAGTTTCTTTTTCCAAATTCCTGCACAGAACCGTCAAGATTACCTGTGCAAGTTCATGTGCAGGTTCGTGTACAGGAAGATGTGCAGGATCCTCCGAGGTTCCTGTACAAGAATTTTCAGCTGGGATACTTGCGGATAAATGAAGGATTTGGAGCATTCTTTGTTTTTTAGTTTGAAAAAAATCTAGTTTTTAAACAGGACACAAATTTTTAATAAAAAAGTCACATATTTCATCATAAATGGCGGATTTTCAATGAAATTCTCTCAGACAGGGTAGCTTCGGACATGTGGGTTAAATTATGAAGCTCCTAAATTCACAGTTTAAATTAATTGAGGTTGTCCTAACCAAAATCTATAACCAGTTAAAGCCTTAACAAGTTCTAGATTCTGGTTAATAAGAATTTTATGAGATTTTAAACTGGCATTCAAATGAAGTGTTATGTTGACAAGGTGGAAATTATTGTGAAATTATTAAAATTGATTGCTAAACATCTAAATTCGAGACCATTATAGATCTCGTCTGTTCAGTATTTTCAAACGTATTGTTATTTGCACCTCATATCAGAGGGTCGGTGCATGTTATTTGCCGTATGCCAATTTTTTTGTAAATTTCAAAAAGGGAGGGGATTATGGCAAAATTTATAGTAACTTTTAGGGAACTTGAAGTTCTTCCTTCAAATGAAATAACTGCAATGAGTTGATTTTTTTTGCAGTGTAACGTAACTGTGACGAGTTACCGTAAAAAAAAGTTACTCACGCAAATTAGATTGTTGGGATCCTCTGCCACGTCCATGCATCGGGCGTGCAGGAAATCCAGGTGGAGGTTCTATCTGCGAACTTGATTCTGTAAGAACAAATAGAAATGAATGAATTTTTGATTTTAAATACTTACCCTGAGAAGAACGTTTTAGAGAAGTTGCAGTTTAACTCATTCAAGATTATGTATTGTGAAGTTACAGATTTTGCAACGCTCAACATTCAATCGTGAACATAAATTGAATAGATGTTAAGCACTTCAAGGATCGCACGATGCTCCACGGTTCGAAACGGTAATATTTTCATAACTTAACTTAGGCTGATTTGTTCCGATTCTCATTTTCATGTGATGTATCGCCTCCTCGGAATCAAATTTATTGACGGACAGCGAAGGAAAAACTGAAGAACTTTACGACATTTGACTCTGACCACTACTTCAAGATGAGGGGAGTCCCTCAAACTCGACTCTATTCTGCAAACTATAGGAAAAGTATGATCGAGGGTGGATCCTTGAATATACAAGCTAAATGACGAAAGCAGTACCGTTATCATCGTCGTTTCCGTGGCTGATTTGCTCATCAGTGGAGACATATTATCAAAAATGCATGTAACTTTTTGGGAACTTGAAGTTCTTTCTTTGAATGAAATAACTGCAACGAGTTGATTTTTTTTCCAGTGTAACGTAGCTGTACCGAGTAACGTTAAAGAAAAGTTGCTTACGTAACGCATCGTGATGGGGATTTGGAGGTAATTGACCTTGCTGGGGACCAGATGATACACGAGAAAATAATGCTGGATCCAAGTAAGGTACATAGCCTTCACCCCAATTATTATGGTCCATCGGGTGTAATTCTGTAAGAAAGAAAAAAATGAATGAATCTTAAAATTTGTATACTTACGTTGCAGATTTTGCAACGCATATCAGTCAATCGTGAACATAAAAAGAATAGATGTCTAGCAGTCCATGTATCGCACCTGCTGCACGTTAATCCACGATGATACGTTAATATTTTCATAACTTAATTTAGGTTGATTTGTTCCGATTTTCATTTTTATGCCATGTATTGCCTCCTCGGAATCAAACTTATTGACGAACAGTGAAGGACATCAAAAAATGAAGAATTGTACGACATTTGACTCTGACCACTACTTCAAGATGAGGGGAGGCAGGATTTAAACCATTTATGGGCTTAAACAAGCCTGCAAATCCTCGTCTCTCAAACTCGATTCTATTCTACAAACTATCGGAATGGTCTGATCTAGGGTGTATCCTTGTATATACCAGCTAGATGACGAAAGCTATACCGTTATCGTCGTCTACGTGGCTGATTTACTAATCGGTGGAGAGAAATTATCAAAAGGTGCAGGTTTCTGTACAAAAATACGTTTTCGCTGCTTTACAAAAAGCCATCGCGAAAACTCATGTCGCTTAGAGCTATGAAGTTACCTTTCTTTTATTCTCTTGAAGATAGAACTCACTATTGAGAGAGCCAAGCCGCAAGCTAATTTCCGCCTATTAGTTCCCATGCAGGTTTATGTATAGGATCCTGAACAAGTTCCTATAGAAGGACCCGCGTTCCAATCCATTCTGTGGAGAAACCTGTACAGGATCATGTGCAGTTTCCTCCGCCGAATTTCTGCACAGAAACCGTCAAGATTACCTGTACAGTTTCGTGTGCAGGTTCGTGTACAGGAACATTTGCAGGATCCTCTGAGGTTTCTGTACCGGAATTTTTAACTAGGATACTTGGAGAAAAATTTCAAATGAAGGGTTTGGGGCAGCCCAGCAATATTCTCAGAATAAACTTTATGACAGATGAAGCTACATGCAAGATGTTTTTGGGACAACGAAGATGCATTGAGGAAATGTTAAACAGATCCTCTATGAAGGTTTCCAAAGAAGTATCTACGGCCATGGAACCATCTCTACAATTATCTAAGGTCAGTGGCCTGAAACATAAAGAAAAGCACAACCAAATGCAAAACGCACCATCTCGAGAACAGATAGGGTTATTATTATTTTTAGGCATAAATGACACGTGCAGATTTCCATTTCCGTTCTATTTTTCAGCGTGACTTCTAGGACTGATCTCTTCTTTGCTGGCCTGCTGGAGGGACAAAAGGTTCTAGGGCCAAGCCTTTTTTGCTCGACTCGCTTCAGACATTCAGAGGGCGAACTGAGGCGCTTTTGTGGAGCGTGCTCTAGCCTGCTTATCTGATATGTGCCTTGCAACAAGCTGTATTCTGTGTGGAGGGCCCTACTTCCTTCCATAACCAATGCGGATTTGGAGCGGACAAGGACATCTGCCACGGGAGAATTTTGGATACGATTGTGAAACATACCTAATTAAGGAACTTGTTCTGCACTGTCACCTTGAGAGCTGAGAGGCCAATATACGATAAATGACTCATCTGCAATTTGAAAATTGAATTAAGTAATTGAACTACGATGTATAAGGATTTCTGAGGAAATGTGTGTACAGAACAGACCTTGATAACTCTTAGAACTTTACGGAACTAAAACGATTCATCAGAATTTGAACATTATTAATTAAATATATTGAGTGATAAATGGCTCAATGTATCTCCGAAGCCACAAAGAAGAAAGAGAAGAAGAAAGTCGGACGGACAACCGACTATGTTTACTACGAAGCCTGCGAAGCCCTAAAAATAAAAGTTTTAGAAAACTTCTCTGATATTCATTTCAGATTATATTAGAGTTTTTAAATTATCTTGATTTCGACTTGGTAGCCTTGGTGATGGCCGATGCATTGATTCGGCATGAAGAAATATAGGGATTTTTCATTAAGGAATTTTTTCAATGAACCCCTCAATTTAATGGTTTGATTCAAACAAATATTTTCCTTAGTGTACGCAAGGAATAATCCTGAAAAGAATTGAGAACAAGGAATATTTTGGAAATTTTTTTAGTTCGGTGCGTGTCAAGAGTTTCAGTTTTAAAAGTTGTTAGAAAATTGGACAACATTTTTAGATACAATGTCAAAGAGAATTTCAATATAATATAAATCAAGATTTCTATAGTAAGTGTTCAGATTAAAAGCTATTCAAAATTCAATGTTTGCTTAAGAGTGTGGACTATAAATTATTAACAATTTAATTTAAAGAAACATTTTCGAAAGTAATCAAAACAGTTTCAGGTGTTTCTCGCAAAAATGGAGCATAACGATTGTTATGTTTCCGATTTAATTATAACAAAACTAACGGAATTGTTACAGTTGGTAGCATGAATTTTACAATATTTAAAGACATCAATCAATTTAAACAAAATTCAACAAGAAAGTGAAGATTTTTAAGCAGAGAAGAAGAGGGATAGATATCTGTGTATATTAAAGATATTGATGAACTTCAAAAAATATTTGTCCTGATGAGGAAAACATTATGTTTTCGAAACGTTGGCTACTGAATAAAGGATTCAACAACTAACCTCCTTTTTATTTGGTCTGAAGTATGTTCATAATGATTCCTCGTGAAAGCATTAAATCTATTATTAATTTATAAACTGCTTTTATAAAATTCACTCCAAGAACCCAGAATTTCTACTGCGTGAAAATGGGGATTTTTCTGAAAAATTTGAAACAGTAATGTCAACTTTAAATTTTAAACTCTCCTAAACAGGAATGACAGTTTTTTATTTGTGAGTTTTCACTTGTGCAACTCTCCTCTTAATCTAATTCAAAGATCCTCCTAAATAATCTATTTTCGAAAATTTCAATTAAAACGAATAAAATCTTTTTTAACGAGAATATTTTTTAGCCAGGTCCATGAAGATGTAATCGAGACCGATGTCATATGAAATCGGGCAGTCTGGCCCTGGTGATGTCACGAAATTGGTTGGGGCTGAAATATATTGTTTTCCAAGATAAAATATGACACACGTATTTTTTTTCTTTTGATCGAAAGTTTTTTTTTGACGAACTTAGGGCTACATGAATATTCAGGTGAATTATGTAAAAAATAACGAAAATTTCCCTAAAAGTATTGTATTCTGGGAACCAATTAACATAATTTGATTTTCTTCGCAGGAGCTTGTAGGGAGAACTAAACTCCTGCGAAATCCACAATGAAAATTTAAGAAAGTTGAAAATTGCCAAAATGGCGTACATTTTTCGGAAAAATTAAAAAGTCAATTTTCTCAAAAAGGCAACCTCCGATTTTTTTATTGATTTTTTTCTAGATTTATGGTAATATGATGAAGATATCCTCTGAGTTTCATCCTCGCTGAACCATTCCTTCTTATAGAAAAACTTATTTTTTGAAAATTAATTTTTTTTTAATATGATGTATAACTATGAAGTTAATTGAAGATGTTCAGGATATAAAAACAATTGAATGCTCTATCAGAAAAAACGAAAGTCCGGAAAAATAGAATATTTTGTTTCGTGTCATTTCATCTTTGGCAATATCTGGAGTAAAAAAAATCGTGTTGAATAATTAGAGTGTTTGACATAGTTTTTTAGTTGTGTTTCATTCGTTAAGATAAAATGGCCAATGCTTTAAAATCAATTTATTCAAGTAAGCGAAAAAAATGTCCTGACTTCGAAGCTGTTCACAAGAAAGTGATATACAGCAATTCTAGTGACCTATTTGTACTGCTTCATGAGTTGGCTGTTTCATTATGACCTTTTTTCCCAGAAAGAAGAATAATTTCAAGCGACAGTGTTTGTAAAAATGGTTACAGCCGAATTATTGGTAAGTTTCACGTGTCTTCGAATCAGGAAATTTCTGATAACGAAGAACCAATGTTGGATGATGTAAATGGATCTGAAAATGAACAGTTAGAGTATGAAGATGAAGAATTTCAACCAATTTGTCAGATTGAGGAAATAAATAATTAAATTTCAGATAGGAAATTAACTTTTTCGCCTTGTCGAAATCCATCAAGTATCAAAGAAAGGTCACGAGAAACCTATGCTTTCAAAAAAAGGAAACAGTTGATAGATGCATTTAGGGAATCGACGACCAGTAAGCTTTCAAAAGTTTATAATGTATCAATGCCAAAAGAAAAGTGCTCTCCTTGCGACGAATGGGTATCTAATTTTCAAAAAGCTTCGAAAAACTGTACAAATGCACAAGGAAAAATCCGTCTGCTGACGCTGGTACCTAGGGAATATACGAAGCAAGACTTACTTTCAACGTGTCCTGAAATAACCAAATATATGATAGATCAATCCAGGAAATTTTCGGTTGAAAAAGGGATATATTACACTCCTGACCCATACAATGGATATTCTGTGAGTGTCACAGAAGTGCAATTAGCATTAGAATATTATTGAAGTGATCACGTAGATTGTACCAGACAAAGCCCAAATAAGAACGACGTGATTTCAGTTAAGGAAAATGGTGAAAGAATTAAAGAAGTAAAAAGATATTTAACACGAAGTATTAGTGAAATATTTCACCTGTTCCGAGAAAAAAAATCCGAACGTAAGAATTGGAAAGACAAAATTTTACTCTCTGCGACCAAAATGGGTTCAAATTGACCCATTAAAAGATGAATGCCTTTGTATTTATTGCGCCAATTTTGAGCGTTCACTTATTGGATTAAAAAATCAGAAAGGGGATGGAGCGAATATCGAAGATATTCGGAACGAAATTTTGCCAAAAGTGATGTGTAGTCTTGTAACCGAAGATTGTCCGCTTGGAGATTGCAAAAAATGTCCAGGAGTTGGAGGCATCACGCTTCAATCTGTAGGATTGTTAGAGGAAACTGGTTCAGATGATATTGTTTTCGCGATCTGGAACAAAGGAGAATTAGAAAAGAGAACAACTTCGATTGATAGTTTTGTCAAAGAGTTAGCAACCTGGACAGAAAAAGCAAATGTTCACATATATGTGAAAAATATTCAAAGAGAAGAAATCAAGGAGGAGAAACATCGCGCTAAGAGTTATTCAAATCATTTAACAATGCAATGTGACTTCGCTGAGAATTGGAAGTTGATGGTAAAAGAGGCAATTCAATCTAATCATTGGACAAATGATCAGATATCGATATTTACTGCTGTTTGCTATCGAGGTGCAGAAACTAAAAGTTTTGCAGTAGTTTCCGATGATAAGAAGCATGATTCTGCACAAGCTTTATTGGCAATGGACCGTATTGTGCAAATTATGGAATCTTCGAATCCTGAGAAAATGGAAGGAATTACAATAATAACAGATGGAGCTGCAGCTCACTTTAAAAATCGCTATCAGTATCATGCATTGAGTAAATCATCTTGCAAGACGAGGTTGATCTTTTCAGCAACTGGGCATGGGAAAGGACCCTGTGATGGCGTTGGCGGCTAGGTAAAACACTTTGCAACTAATCATAACTTAAAGAAGTCACATCTGGAATCCATAGATGATGCCGAATCCTTTGTTCGAGAAGTGAAGAAGTATACTAGCGCCATTAATCTAATACTGCTTTCACCAGAGGAAGTTGCCAGTTTTCGAGAAGGAAAGGAAAAAGAGTGGGAAAAAGTTTCAGGAATAACTGGCATTCAAAAATTTTTATAGAATAAAATCCTTCCAAAAAAACAACTCTTCCTGGCCATTATGAATGAATTGCTTCAACAAATGTAAATTACTTATAGAATTTGTATGACATTCAGATATTCAACTGAAAGCATTTCCAACAAAATTTACAAATTCTTCAAATAATTGGATGATGGTTTTGAACAAAAAATGTTGCTTCAAGCAATTCAAAAATTACCATATCAATTACAGAATGAGATAAGTCTTAGACATTCACATACTTCAGAACAAAATTGTTTGGAAAAAAAGTTTCTAAACAAATACGAATTTTTTGAAAAATGTGGTATTTTTTAGAGGATGAGGGTATTCAACGGCAGTTATCAGTTGAATACACACCTCAGCAAAATGGTGTGAAAGAATGAGCCAATCAAACACTAATCGAAATGATGCGCTCAATCCTACTTGAATCCGGACGGCATCTATGGGCAGAGGTTCTGAGCGCAGCTGTCTTCATACGTAACCGATGTCTGTCGAAGGCTTTAGACTTGAAAACGCCTCACGAAATGTGGATTAAGAAGACTCTTTATTTTGGACTCATACGAGTAATCGAAAGCAATGTGGCTGCTTTGAAAAACAAAATCGGTTGTAGCAAACTTGATTCAACGGGCAAGGGATATATCCTAGTTGGCTACTCGCAAGAAGCAAAGGCGTACCAATTATGGGATAAACAAACTAACTAAATTATAGAAAGGCTTGATGTTCGTTTGTTTGAAGAACTGACAGTCGATGTGCCTTCCATAAAGAATAAACACAAAGAAACTACTGTGGACTCTGTATTAGATCTCTGCGAAGTACCGCTCAAACCAATGTGGTATCTGGAAGCGGATCATCTTAGGAACGACAAATTTCAGGAACGAAATTCGCTGGAGGATACAGGACTTTACGAGGCATCGCTCACACTACCATTATCAAGTGTTGAAATAAGCATGCTCAATCAGAGTGTCATCGCACCGGTGCGGTGGCGGGGAAAAAATATCCACCTGAAACACGCAATGAAATTCTCAATATATAGGAAGAGTCTCATATCATGAGGCTCTAACTCTAACTTTTTGAATTTTGGTCAAATCGAAGAATTTGACTGAAATAGTTTAAAAATATATTTGATACCTAGTAAAAATTTGGAATCAAATTTCCTAATCTATCGGAAAAATAATTTTTTGAATATTTGCAAAAATATATAACTTCTTTAATTTTGATGAAAATTACAAATTTCATTACAATAAATTGAAAGTCTTCTTTCCGTCTATAAGGAACTTCGACAACAATTTCTGAAACTTGAAAGGACATTTTTTCAACTTTAGAGAATGCTCTAAATTTTTTTATTTTTGTTGTAAATATCTGGTTAACAAGTTGACTCTCCATCTTGGAACGATTGAGAAGTTTATCAAAGGCTGTCTTGATTGGAAAATTCCTTCCAGTGTTAGCGTGGCCGGAACATTCAGGTAACTATGCAGACAGACAAACGGAAACAACATTTTATTATTTTGGGACTCAGTGAGTGCCGAAACGTAAAGATCCGTTAAAAGCAAAACATATGACATTCCACGAGTCTCGAATCATGAGGCAAAATCAAGATTCACAAGAGGACCAATTCGCCTCAGGAATACTCGAACGGGCTCTCAAGGGAGGCCTCGGAAATCGTATCCAGAAATTGCGGGTCTGGCAGCAGACGATTCAGGCAGCGAACCACTTACTTTCTGCGAGTCCATAAATAATCAAAACACGTAACTCAGACTCGAAGCGATCAGCACAGAGTGCTCATTCCTCATGAGGAATTACACTTGAAAATTAGTTGATCAACCTAAGGATCGAAAAGTTCTTGCGTGTAAATTGATTTTTCGAATTAAGCGTGAACAGGACGGAACTGTAGGCCACTTCAAGGCTCGAGTACTTGCACGCGGCTATGAGCAGATATGGGGAAACAATTATAAGACAGTTTGCTCACCAGCTGCAAGTTAAAAAAACAATACGCACCTTTCTAGCTGTCTGTGTCATTTTTAGGTGTCATCTTTAGGCGATTCTCAACTAATCCTGGCCTGACGCATTGGAATCAAGCAAAACGTGTTCTACAGTATTTGCACGATGCTATTGATTACGGTACTCAATAAGAAAAACCAGAGAAGTATAATGTCTTGTTCGTAAACATTTGCCATATTTTCAGGAAGACCAATAACATGGGATTCTGAAAAGCTAAATTGTGTGACACTTCCAAAAATATTTGTACACTATAATAACCAGAGTGCAGTTCAGCTCAGTAAGAGTGGCACTAGTCACAAACGCAGCAAGCATGTTGACTTGTAGTACCACTTTTGTCGGGATTTTCCAGGGAAGGGGGACATCAAAGTCAACTATCATTGATAACTGTCTAACTATCATTGGTTCACGCTCCACTCGTGAATAGTGGCGTTCCTAGTTCAATCCGGGCTAAGGCTTAAGAGTTTAACTTAGGACATGTGGGGTAAACTCGAACACTCCTAAATTTATTTATTCATTTTTATTTATTAATTTTTATTTTTGTTAATTACTTGAGGATATTTTAGCCAGAATCTAGAACCAGTTAAAGTCTCAACTGGTTCCAGATTCTGGTTGAAGAGAATTTTATGAGATTTAAAACTGATGTATACTAGTGAAGAGTCGCGTCGATGAGATAGAATCTGTTGCGAGATTATTATATAGTAGTTGAAGATCTAAAGAAGAAACCATTATTAGGGTGTTTTCAGATTTCGATTGCTTCTCTATGTTTTCTTGGAAAAATAGTGTACGTCTTTGCGATGACGGTTGTTTTGTCAAATAAAGTACTATGTCCTGTTTCTATATGATGCTCAGCTACTGCTGATTGCGTGAAATGTTTTAGCCTAACTTTACTCTCATGTTCCTTTACACGTTGACTTACCGCCCCCCCGTTTCTCCAATATAGTCTTTGCCACAAGAACAAGGGATTTTATATACTCCCGAATCACTGATAGGTTCCTTTTTATCACAGAGAACACATATAAGAAAAAAAAGATAACAGTTCGAACTCAAAAGTTCATTGCCTCACTACCCAATTCGGGTAGTGTTTCTAGATGGATAAATACTACCAGTGTGGGCCCACCACACCCACGACGGGCCAACAGCTCGCAGTATTCCCGAACGGTCGCCCATCCAAGTACTAACCGCGCCCTACACTGCTTAAATTCAGTGATCTTAAGAGAACTGGTGTTTTCAGCGTGGTATCGCCGTTGGCGAACACATATATAAGAACAACATAACCAGAAATTCAGTTTCAGGTCAGCCCTGGTGAAGTGAACTGCAATGTTCACCAAACGTCGGCAACACTCATAGTTTTGCACACATTTATTACAATGAATCCTCGTAAAAGTATTAAATCTATTAATCAATGCAAGTAGTTAGATTTCTTTCAGTGTGACGTTACTGCAACAAGTAACCTTAAAAAAAAGTTACTTACTCAACGCATTGTGATCGGATGATCCACTTTGTTGATTTGAAGGAGATTGTCCTCCCTGGCGATCAGGAAAATATGCTTCATCGAATTGAGGTTTATAGTGTCCACTCCAGTCATCAGGGTCCATCGGGCTGGATTCTGCAAGAAAAAAAATGAAGGAATTTAAAAATTGGAACACTCACGTTGCAGATTTTGCAACGCATATCAGTCAATCGTGAACATAACACGAATAGATGTCTAGCAGTTCATGTATCGCACGATGCTGCACGTTAATCCACGATGACACGTTGATAGTTTTATAACTTTATTCAGGCTGATTTGTTTCGATATTTATTTTGCTTTGCATGTATCACCTTCTCGGAATGAAACTCATCGGTGGACAGCGAAGAAAATCGAGAATCTGAGAACTTTGGGTAAAGAACCAGAATATTTATTCTATAGTAATGTGGATTTTCCTGAAAAAATTATAGAAGGATTTTGTGCTGAAAAAACTCAAAAAATAAAATTTATAAACAAACCCAATTGCAGCTGCTCTGGAACTAGAATTTCTTTATACAACAAATCTTACTATAGCAGCCATATACTCTTGTAAACAAGAATGCCAGTTCATTAAGGTGCCAAAGTTTTATTGCTTAATAGCCTGAGAAGCATCCCTGTGTGCCAACAAAAGCTGAGACATTCGCGGGAAAAATGCAGAAGGCCGTCGCCCTTAACTCGCTCCGTGTCCTCAGGGTGCACGAGATTGTTTCTGGAGCATCGATTTGAATTCGTTGCAGACTGTAACCACCTACCTCACGGTCGTGAGACATGGTTACAGCTGAAATTTTACCGCGACTTCGTTGGGAGCAACTGCCATTTTTCAGATTAGCACCCGCTCCCGGCATAATCCTGCGGTTTTCCTTATGACAAACATTTAAATATATATATATATATATATATATATATATATAGTTAAAAGTTTGTCATAAGGACACGGAGGACACGGAGCGACCCAAGGACGACCGCCTTCTGCATTCTCCCTGCAAGTGTCTCAGCATTTTGTTGAAACGCAGGGATGCTTTTCAGGCTATTAACAAGTGAAACCTTGGCACCTCCAAGAGCGCCAATGATCAGGACGATTAGCTTAACAGAATATTCCGGGTATAACCGTCGCAACTCCCTCATAAGGTCTTTATACCTTTCTTTCTTTTCTTTCTCCTTCGCTGTGACGTTTCTGTCCGCTGGTGCCGAAAATTCGATAACGAACATGGTTCGTTTCTCGAAGTCAAGAAGAACCATGTCAGGCCTCGAGTGCGCAACAGAAACAATTGTCGAGAATATGAAGTTCCAATATATGCGGCACTTCTCATTTTCGACAATTGACTCTATTTCTCTAGGGGCGTTCAGCGGAGAGGTATTTGGGCTAATGCCGTAAGAGTGACAGAGATGGTAATAAAGCACTCTCAGTGCCGCATTGTGCCTTTGGATGTAGGTTGTTCCTGCATGAGCTGGACAACTAGATAGTATGTGTCCTAGATGCTCGGGGTGTTCATGACACGCTCTGCAGCTATCATCGGGAATATCTTGGCTCAAAATGTGGCGACGGTATGCTAGAGTGGAAATGACACCATCTTGACATGCCAAAATGAAGCCCTCTGTGCCCGACTTCAATCCGGGTGATCTAAGGAAAGCAAACGTCAGCTCGTACGACATCGACTGATCTTCCACATTTTTGTGGAAGATGCCGTGCATCTTCTTGTCGAGGAGCTCTTCACGGAAGTTTTTCTCCTGTGCTTTCTTAATCCGGGCCTTCAGGAGTGAGTATTCAAGATGGATAAGATTTGATGCATTTCGCTCACCCCTGATATTGAAGTCAAGGCCGAGTGTTTCAGCAGCCTCTTCTGCTGCTTTGTAAAGAAACGCCCCTTTGCCTACTTCTTCGTGTTTTCTGACCATTTTAAGAAGAGGATCTTGTCCATTTGCGACAATATGTGCTGTACCCAGAATAATCCTGTTGTGAAGACATCCAAGATTCAGTATTCCACGACCACCTTGACGGCGTGAGATGTAAAGTCGTGGAACAGAAGACTTAAGATGCATGCTTTTGTTCATGTGTATGACCTTTCTGGACCCGATATCGAGGGATCTGAGCTCGTCCTTCGTCCATGGAACTACTCCAAATGAATAGAGTACTACTGGGACGGCAAGCATGTTCGTTGCAGATACTTTGTTCCTCGCCGACAGTTCGGAAGACCATATCTGTCGGAGGAGACGTTTGTATCTGCATCGGAGAGTATCCTTTATAGATGTTACGTCCTGAATGCGGCTTTGTGGCATGCCCAGGTATGTATACGTCTCTCCAGCGCAAAGGTGTCGTATAGCGCTTCTGTCAACGAGTTCAGGATCTTCGGGGATGCCGCTAAGTTTTCCTTTCTTCAAATTAACCTTGGCGCATTTCTCTAACCCGAACTCCATTCCAATCTCTTGGGTGTACTCTGTTACAATTTTTAGACCTAGATGTAGTTTCTCTTGATTTCTAGCATAGAGCTTAAGATCATCCATGTAAAATACATGAGTTACCTTATGCTTTCGATTTCCAGGTTTGGCGCTGAGGTACCCTTCGGAATGGCGAAGTGCGAGAGATAGTGGCAATAATGTGAGGCAAAAGAGGAGAGGGCTCACGGTATCGCCTTGAAACACACCTCTCTGAAAGGTGATACTGTTAGTGATCACACGATATTTTCCAGATAAGATGGTAAATCTGGTTTTCCAAAGCGGCATTAATATCTCTATGCATCTCACAATGTGTGGATGAACCTTTAAGCTTTCCAACGGACAGATGATAAGTCTATTGGAGGTTGAATCAAAAGCTTTTCGGTAATCTATCCAGGCCATCGATAGAGATCGTTGATAGGATGCTGCATCTTTACAGACACATCTATCGATGAGCAGGTTCTCCCGACATCCTGCTACGCCTTTCTTCGAGCCACGTTGTTCATACATCTCTCGCCACACAGGTTCAATTGTCCGAAGAATCCTATCATTTAGGATGGCTGTGAAGATCTTATACAGTGTGTTCAGACGAGTTATTGGCCTGTAATTCTTAGGGTCAGCTAAGTTGCCCGTCTTAGGCAGGAGCACTGTGCGCCCTTCCACCAACCACTCCGGAATAGGCTCTTCCGACTTTAGATATGAGGTGAAAATTTGGGCCAAATGCTGGTGGGTAGAAGGAAACTTCTTTCACCAGAAGGTCTTGATACCATCTGGTCCCGAAGCGGGAAAGTTCTTCATGCCTCTTAATACGTTTTTCACCTCCTCGGTAGTGATAGGTGGGCATTCTTCCTCAGGTGTTATGAGGGCATTGCACAGCTCCTTGAAGCTATTTATGTTCTTTGAGTCTTCTTGAAGTGGATGCTGGACCTCGTAGACTTCTCTCCAAAATGCTTCGACCTCCTCTGGTTTGGGCGGATGGTCGACAGTAATTGGAGGGTCTTGGAAGAGTTTAGATGGATCAGATGAAAATTGTTGATTTTCTCTGACCCACCTCTCTATCCGCTCTAGACTTCTCCTACCGTTAGATAGTATTCGTATTCTGTCAACAATATGCTGTCTGATGGTCATTAGCTTTGATTTGTTGATTGTGTGATGACGGATCCGCAGTTCGCGCGCGAACCGTCGAACCTTGGCAGTGAAATTCCTGCCAGATGTTATGTAGTCAATCACACACTGAATGCGGGACGCGTACTGTCTAGCCCAGCCTATCTTTGTGCTAAGTTGATGCATTCTTCTTTTGGTCTTATGATCAACCGTTGGTTTTGTTTTACGGCTTGCGTCTGCCAAAGTTCTCGCTGCATTGTACACACCACAGCTGATAGTCCAGAGGTCGGATTCTTCGGAAAAATCTCCACGAAGTTCATCATCCAATTCAGTCAGATCTTTGGGCTTGGGAGAAACCTGAATGTTGATGTTTCTCCGGGTCTGAGAGCTCTGGGTGTTGCTCGCACCACAGAGCATGCAGTCGTGCCATGTAACCTTCTCGTTCAGGGACCATACTGGCATCGTAGCACTCCAGCAGGCCGTCATTGAGTTGATCCGTCCACTTAAAAGTAACAAGATTCCGCCGGTCAATCGCATTAACTCCGTCTTGATTGGCTCCCCCAACTGTAGTGTAGTCGGCATTGTTGTCCGACCCATTGTCGGGAGCCCTGCGCGTTCGATTGTTTTGAACCGCACTTACTACAATTATGTTTGGTGTTGTCATTGTTGTTCGCACGAGCAGCTAGGGAAAGGGTTCGTCCATCCTTGTAGAGCCCCGCATGCAAGGATAAGGCTGTATACTCTGAGAGTCGCCGATTTCCCAGAATCACCGTTAGACACACCTCACCCAGGTGACATTCAGCTTTCGGCACGGTTCTCACCGACTGCTTATTAATTATTGTAACCATATTCAGCAGAAACCCTTAGTACAGGGACCCTCTATCCGCAACCCGAGGACGCGTTCGGTGGCTTTGTCATAAGCCCTTCGGTTCTATTCCAAAGGAATCGAAACCGAAACCGAAATA